>NEWO01000125.1:1174496-1184962 GCA_003013225.1 Phalaenopsis aphrodite | reverse complement strand
GGCATTAGCTGTCTTTTTAGCTGCTCACCCGATCCCGACAGACTCACCTCTAAACGATGATATTCCTGATGAGCATTTGATGGTCATTGATGCCCCAGAGTGGGAGATGTACTTTGATGGGGCCACTTCCTTGAAAGAAGGGCCACCAGGATCTCTCTCAAAGGTGCAATCGGGGATCATATTGATTTTCGTATCGCCTGAGGGTGTGACATTCTCCGCTACTTTTATAGTTTAGCAGAACCATGTACGAATAACGTCGTTGAATATGAAGGCTTAATTCTAGGACTTGAGTTGGCTATCCAAATGAGTATTACGAGAATCAAGATTTATGGTGATTCACAGCTCATTATAAGTCAGATCTTAGGAACCTACAGGGTCCTCAAGCCTGAGCTTCTAGCTTATCATGAGAAGGCGATGGTAATGTTGAAGTTCATTCCTGAGGTTGCTCTTATTAGGATACATCGATCCCTCAATGGCAAGGCCGATGCTCTTGCTAAATTGGCTAAAGAGTTATCAAGTCCTGACGGAAATCCGGTGACAGTTGTGATCCGGGAAAGAAGAATCTTGTCGCCGACAATTTCTAGCCCTTCAAGTGACGTATCCTCAGATAGCAGGAGCGTCATCTTGGCTGCTTCTGATAGAGTATCTGATGATTGGCGTTAAGCCATCATCGCATACTTGACAAGGGGAATTCTCCCTGATGATCACTCCCTCGCCTCAAAGATTCAGAAGAGGGCGCTTTCGTTTACTGTTATTAACGATACTCTGTATTGACGCTCCTTTGAGCAGATGTGGTTACAATGTGTAGGGGATGATGAGGCCCAGAAAGTAATGGTTGAGGTCCATGAAGGCGTCTGTGGATCCCATCAGTCGGTTCCCAAAATGAAAATCAAGATCAAACGTCTTGGTTATTATTTGCCTACAATGACTCTTGATTGCATTGAATATGTCAAGCGGTGTCATCAATGCCAAGTGTTTAGCCCTGTGCTTCACCAACCCCCGAGTATACTACACCCGACAGTCGCATCATCGCCTATTGACCCACTGTCCTCTCAAGGACAACGATTTATTCTTGCGGCTACTGATTATTTCTCTAAATAGACGGAAGTTGCTCTCTAAGAGAAGTAAAAACAGATAACGTGTTGCATTTCCTTAAGAATAATGTCGTTTATAAATTTGGTGTGCCACGACGTATCATCTCTGATACCAGACTGGCTTTCAAAAATACTAAAATTAATAGATTTGCTCGGCGTCATCACATCGATTGGCGATATTCGACGATCTACTACCCAAGAGCGAATGGCTTGGCTGAGACCTTTTAATAAAACCTTAGTTGGCCTTATCAAGAAAATTCTCCACGCCAACAAGAAAGAGTGGCACGAGAAGCTCTCAGAAGCTTTGTGGGCATATCGTACACCTACTAGTTCAACTCCATACGCATTGACCTTTGGGTTTGAAGCAGTTCTTCCTTTAGAAGTTGAATTGTCTTCATTGTGTGTCGCTATCAGCAACAATGTCAACGGCGAAGATAATACCCGACTTAGATTGGAAGAGCTTGACAGCTTGGAGGGGTTGCGATTACATGCCTAACAAAGCCTCGAACTATACCGGGCCTGTATGGCTAAAGCCTATGACAAGCTCGTTAAACCCCGTACCTTCACAGTTGGAGACTCGGTGCTGGTGTTAGGACGTCCAATTATATCTCACTGTCGAAGCCACGGGAAATTTGAGCCCACATGGGAAGAACCGTTCGTGATCGAGAAGGTCTACGAGGGAGGAGCCTACTTGCTTATTGATGCTGACAGATCTCACCCCATGCCCCCTATCAACGGGCAATATTTGAAGAGATATTATGCTTAGATTCGTCATTTATTTGATGTACTTTACTCATAAATTGATTATTCAAAGCTTCCTGTACTTTATAATTCAATTCTTGAGCAATAAAATTACATCCTTATATTTGTCTCCAATATGAACTGCTTGTGATGATTTCCTTATAGCTGTTGAGGGATCGTGCATAGTCTAGGATGACATGTGGCACCCAAGAGAGGGCTTGTGCATCTCTTACAACCGATTTCTGAATTACTAAACAGGCAAAGTGGAAGTCCAATGGTCGGCTTATACCTGGCACAATCGGTAATCGGTACGAGAGAAGTCAAGCACTTCTCTTGTCTTTTTGTTTGGTGCCTCACTCCGAGCGGGTCCGAACGAGCATTTCCTACTCACTATAAATGAGCGTGGTAGAGATCCTTGTCCTATTCGACGTAAATGGATGTGCAGGCTGCCCTCTCTTTAGAGGATTTTAGCTCAGTTTGACGACTAAGTATTCTTTGAGTAGTGTATATTGCCCAACTAATTTTTGTAATGTCTGGGTTGACGAAATTCTATCCCAATTGATATTTATCTGTGGTGTGGCATTCTGCTCACCATCTTTATGCTTGATACGTCGACCCTCAGGTCGTAGCGAGTTTCTTTTGAGAGTCTCCTTACCTTTGATGTGACACTCCGCCCACCACATTTACGCTTCATGCGTCGACCCTCAGATCCAGGTAGTCATTCCTTTCGATGTTGACTAGCTTTCTTTGTAAACATGTTGTATGATATACCGTACACCCACTTGTATGTGATTCATTGCACGTAAGAGAGATCTTAAGCATCTCTTAAAACTGATTTATGAATTGCTAAACAGGCAAAATAGAAGTCCTACGGGCGGCTTATACCTGGCGCAACCAGTGTCAATGTAAGAGAAGCTAAGTACTTCTCCTATTCTCTTTTTCAATCCCTTGCTTCGAGCGGAGCCAAACAAGTGTTTCCCACCCATTATAGATGAGTGTGGTAGATACATTTTTTCCCGCGCATCATAAATGAGAGTGGAAGATGTTTTTCTTTAGATGATTGGAGCTTAGCTCTATAACTAAGCATTCCATGGTTAGCATATATTACCTAGCTAACCTTTTGCAATATCTCGATTGACGAAAGTCAATTTCGGTTGATATTTGCTTTATACGGGAAAGTCATGTCATTTCCTAGCATTCTTGTTCGGTTACCTATTCCATATAGGGTATGAACTGAGCACCTTTCTACGGATATGTTCGTCACGCTCCTTCAGATGAGTGTGGTGTATTCCCTCTTATGGGATATGTTTTGGGTTTTGTCTTATAGCTAAACACTATATGGCTGGTACACTCTATTTTGCCCAACCCCTCTTAGGTGCCTCGACTGACCGATGTCAAGTTTGATTGATACATCTTTTGTGCGAGAAAAATATACTTCATTCCTCGCCACCTTTATTCGGTTGAGCACCCCGTGTGGGGTCGAATTAGAGTTTCCCACTCACTTCAAATGAGTGTGGTGTTTTTCCCTTCCAATTTGAGCGATATTTACTGGGTTAGCCTGAGAACAACCTACCCTTGTGGTTGCAAAGTAATGTTTTGACCAACTATTTTGGGATACTGCAGCAATTCCTCAGCAAAATTAATTTTACCAAATCTCTGGTAGCAGTATCACGTATAGGGTTTGTATGTTTTATTCATCCACCCTCTTTGATAATTCTGACTCAATCAATCTCCATTGCCTTGTCAGAGTGACATGTTGTATCAGGTTTAAAATTTGTCTATTATATATCTGATCCATGTTCTTAGTCAGAGCCACTTTTAACGTCTGACGTTTGCCCCGATATTTTCCTTGACGATAATTGCCTTAGCCAGTTCTTGCAAGAATTATCCATTGAGCTATCCCCAGCGATAGCTACTTCGCTAGGTCTAAGGGACCTTTTAACGAGACTTATGATAGCCTTATACGTTGATGCTTCTCGAACCACATGCCCTTTCGGGTTAATTCATTTACAAGTGTATTTCATCTTCAGACATGTCTAGGTTATGCCTCTATACCTCTGAACCTATTTTCATGGTCACGTCTCTATGGCCCCTGAACCACTGTGTTTGGTTATGCCTTCAGGATCTCTGAACCATCCTTCTTGGTTGATCATACTATATAGTCACTGGTTTGATCACCACCTCTGATCAGAATATGTTGTGTTTATAGCCACCTGATTAATGTGATGGGTGTTTCGTCTCAAGAAGATCAGTTAGACTCGCAATCGGGGTCTTTCAGGGGAAATATAACATGAGACTTGGTCACACGAGATGATTGAGCCTTCTCCCCTACCGTTTCGAATAAGGTCATGTATGGAGTTTCCATTGATTTTGTTGTTTTCAATAAGGTCAGACAGATCGATGTGTCATTTCGAATATAATCAGGCAAATTTTCCCTCAGTCATACCATGTTCAGTTTATCTGGTCTGGCTAGGATTCATTAGGTTATGCTTTTACGGCCTCTAAACATAATTTTCTAGGTTATGCCTCTACGGCCTATGAACCTAATTTTTTTAGTTATGCCTTTACAGCCTCTGAACTTATTTTCTAGGTTATGTTTTTACGGCCTCTGAACCTATTTTTGTGGTTGACCGGTTTCAACAAGCTAGTCATACCATTGACCATACCCTATCCAGTTTACCTGGCCTGGTTGAGATTCTTTTAGTCTTCTCCTGGGATGTCACCTTGACTACCAGAAGAGGCTTCATTTTGAAGATATTGCCAATAAGTGCACTGTGCCTCAGTAGCACAACACACTTGTTGGAGGTCCTTTGTTGACATCAATTTTTGAATGTCACGAGTGTCGACGAATTTTATATGTCGCATCATGCGCAAGAATGCCTCGAATTAGATCAACCGTCGACAAAGTTGTCTATATGACCTCGGACGACGAAACAGACCACATGAATGAGTCTGAAACGTCGAATTTAGTCAAGAATGACGTCTACTTCGCTGCGAGGATATATCCGAGTTAAAATACGGAAGAGATATTATAGTTATTATATTATAATATTATCATATAATTAAAAAAATGTATATAATAATAATAATAAATTTTGCTATCTTCTCACGCATGACAACTCACCCTCTCTCTCTCTCTTCCCTAACCAAACGCACAAAAAAAGAGAGGTGGTCACATGCAGCTTTAAAAAAGAGAGGGATAGTAAATACACATATAAAAATTATAATAAATTCTATATCTATCATATCTTTTTACAGAAGCAACGCGTCTCTCCCCTTCTCCATATTTCATTTCGCGAAAAGGCTCCTGTCAGGTTTTTTTTGCGAAAAGGGGTTCCTCCTCCGGCTGATTCGTGAAGATGCTTTCTCCCGCTCGCCCGGCACCTCCATTCGCGCGACGATAAGGACCTTGGATTCGCGCGCTCGGCTCCCTTCCCTTTTGAATCGCTCAGCTCCCTTCTTCCTCCGATTCTTCTCATTCTCCTTCTTCCTCTGATTCTTCTCCTTCTCCTTCTCCTTCTCCTTCCTCTGATTCTTCTTCTTCTTCTTCCGATTCTTCTTCTCCTTCTTCTTTCTCCAATTCTTCTTCTTCTTCTTCTTCTCGGAATCGTCGACTACCGCCGCCATCCACTTCCTTATTCCTTTGGCTGGTCAACCTCGCTAGATTTTCTTCGTCTTACCGGGTTTTACCTCGCCGGTCCCGAATTAAAACGGTGAAGAGAAAGGCTTCAATTTTTTTTTTGGTTTTCTCCTGCGTCTCCTCCGCTTTCAGCATTCATCGCCGATAAATTAACATTCATCACCTCACCGGACAACGAACGTCAACATCTTTCGGGAGGGTACGAAGGATTCTCATTTTACCTACAAGTTCCCGCCGAACTTATTTAGGTTTCGTGCAAACCACGGGAGGTATAACATTTATTTCTCTTCGCATTTTATTTCCTAGTCGGCTTTAGGTTGAAGATGTGATAGGCGTGTGGGTTCGATCGCCCACACGGGATGTGAGCACCGGCATAAGCCAACGTGACGGCACACCTATGTGATGGAACGATTGTTTTCCTAGAGGTGGCTTATAGGATAGGGTAGGATAGGGTCTTCCTGCGCAACCAATTTTTCGACGATAGCCGAGTGAATCATATTTGACTGTTAGCCGTTGCACAAAATTCTTAGAGGTTGGAGCTCCCTTCGCTCCCCTTTGCTTTGGTTGTCCCGATCTTTTAAAAAGATAGAAAAGTAGATCTTTGCAAAATGAGAAAATGCGAGTCATTAGCTCGATTTTGCAAAGCTCGGAGGAGTCGTGAAATCGGAAAAAGTGTTGTCGCTAGCCCGTTTCATGATGAGATGGAGAACTTCTTCCTTTAGAGATCTAGGGAGAAGTTCCTTCATTAGTCTCACCAAAACAAAGGCGGCAATTGTCATCTTTTTATATATTGACCCTAGGTTCCCCGGTAAAGTCGTTAGCACGAGAGTGGCTCTCTATCACATATTTATGTTTGCATGTTACATTTTGCATGTCACCTCACTTCACTTCGCTTCGTTAGGCCGCCCCGGCCCAACGAGCACTTCACTTCGCTCCGTCTAGCCGTCCCAGCCCGACGTGCATTTCACATTGCTTCGTTCGATCGCTCCAGTCCGACGAGCATTTCACTTCACTTCGTTTGGTCGCCCCGGCCAGACGAGCATTTCAGTTCGCTCTGTCTAGCCGTCCCAGCCCAACAAGCATCTCACTTCGCTCCGTCTAGCTGTTCCGGCCCGACGAGCACCTCACTTCGCTTCGTTCGGTTGCCCCGGCCCGGAGAGCACCCCACTTCACTCCGTCTAGTCGCCCCGGCCCGGCGAGCACTTCACTTCATTTCAATCGACTTCCCTGAGTCGGTTGATACAACACTTTGATTTGACTAGATTACTCGACTCAGTCGACCAATTACTTGCACCACCATATTGTTTTGCATGTGTGTTTGCATTTTGCATGTTGTATCGCATATGCATGAATACATTATTGCATCTCGTCTTGCATCTGTATGTTTGCATGATTATGATCATATGTCTGAGTTGCACATTCCCTGGGGCCACTGCCACTACGGTATGTCCACCCTTGTTTTTATTGTCTTATCGACATAGTTTTTGGGGTCGCTGTCACCATAGCATCCCCATCTTTTTGGGGTCACAGCCACCATGGCATCTCCATCTTTCTGGGCCCCTGTCGTCGCGGCATGCCTACTTTTTACAGGTCACTGTCTTATCGGCATATCTCTTGAGATTGCTGCCACCATGACATGCCCATCTTTTCGGGCCCTTGCCACTACGGCATGTCCATTCCTTCGAGTCACTGTCTTCATGGCATACTCTTTATCATTACTTATATGTTTTGATTTGCTTACATTAGCATTAGCATTAGCATTAGCATTAACATTTGCATTTGCATGTTTGCATGGATAGCGAGTCAGATTCGTTAGGAAAGTGACCATGTGTTGGTCGTGATACTTTAACGAGTATTGTTTGTTGGGTTGATCCCAGTGAGCAATAAGAGTTAAGTCATCGGGACTAACATGAGTATGACTGTGCTAAAAATCCAATGAATCTAACTAGTGTCATTACAATTTGTGACACTCTTTAGATTTCTTGGATCCTTAGGATGGGGCCAGTAAAGTGACCCCGTCAAAGTCATACCATACTCAGACTTACCCCGCACTTATATACTAGGTTGATGCACGTTTCGTTAGATTGTGTGTTAAGCTATTATTTTGGGTGCTAGTTAGTTTTTTTTATGTTTGGTTATTATTCTCTGCTGGATTGGTTGCCCTAACCAGATATCTTTCTTTTGCATTATATTTGTGATGTGACTGCATGTTGCATATATATGGTAGTGTGTTAGGGTGTTCTTTTGCAGGGAGTCATGTCTATTTTTATACACACACAGGTATCGCTACGGGGCGGAGCAAGTAATGATTTCTTACAATTTTGCTTGCAGATGTTATTAGCTCCCCACACTTTTAAGACATGACTCATGATACGTTATGTGCATGTGAGTTTTCTCACTGACACTTATTTTCATGCAGGATTGAGTCTTTTTCTTTTCTCTATGTATTTTTAGAGTCTAGGAGAGTCTTGTACCAGAAATAAGATACCGGCACAGGTTCCGAGACGTTAGCATGAGAACCACGTGGAGGGGACCAGGAGCAGATGTTTGTGCCCCGTATCTTAATTCTGCATTTTATTTTGATGTATAGAATTAGGATCAGGAATGTATATGCGGAGTTCGGCCGCCTTTTTCGTTTTTCTGATATGTTGTCGACCCAACGACACATGTCTGTTTCTTATTTTGGTTTGACTTACTTTGTTTTTTGCATTATGTTGCATGTCTGCACTTGCATGTGTTTTTCCTTGTTTTCTTTTTGTGTTTTATCTGGGATTTCACGATACAACATAGGCTCGTTAAGTACCCTAAAATTGTAATTTTCTACAAAATCCTAAATAAAATATTCAAGATAATTAAAATTTAGGATTAAAATATTTAGGATTTAAAAATTAAAACATTTACTTTCTTGCATATATTAATAGGGCCTCTAAAATACTTAAGACTGCTCTAGATAACTACATTCATATTTGCATGTCCCGAGGAGGAGTCCATGTACTTTTCCAACCTGACTGGTCAGTATGTCTTCATATAGATTGTTAACTAGTGCGCCTAGGGTGTTAGAAGGCTCCACGACCCATACAGGTGTAAGTTTTTTTGTTGGAGTGTTTACAGCTTTGAAGTTGAACCTCCGTTTTCTCTTCTTTCCGAAGACATCCTTGTCACTTCGGCAGGTATAAGTCTCACGTCTTGGAGCTTCAGTTTATAGTCATGGGATAGAGTTTCCTTCCTTTAACTTTAGGACTACCAAGGTTCTCGTGGATGATGCAATTCACAGATTGTTGACCGGGGATCTCAGGTTGTGTTAGGTCGACTAGCTTCACGACTAGGTAAACTTAGGGTCCTAGTGGTTTGGATGACGGGTCCGTAGAATTACTTTTCCCTGCCTTTTGACTACCCATGTTGAGTCACTTTTGTTCCTTTGACTTCGTTGGTGTCACTTTGACGGCCCGATGTCAATAAACTGTCGCTTGTTCAGGATACGACAATTTGTTCTCTGTCCTTACGGTCCGATGTGCTATGGTGTATTGGGATACCCCGTTGAAGTGATTTATGGTTATTTTGTAGGTTTCGAGAATTGAGAAGCTGCTACCCATTTGGACGTTGGAGATTCACTCTCCGTCCGATGATGCAGCGTGAGCTTCAAAGCATCAAGACTGTTCCATATGAAATAATTACCTTTTGATAACCTACACCCCAGGTTCATAATGATAAAACGAAACTCCTTCCATCGAGAGTCTTCTTGGGTATCCCTCGAGATGTAATTAACTAGTAAGAATACGTTACTCTCGGAACTGTTGACCCCATAACAAAAATAAACAGTAATTAACCAGTATCACACGAGGATTATCCCTATATAAGTTTTCCGTCTCTTTTTTTTTATTATTTGTTTGTTTATTTGTTGTGATACGTTAGTTCACTATTCAATTTCTCTCTTCTTTGAGTCATTCATTTGGTTCGAGATGGAGACTTACTCGAATGGGGAAATTATACGGCGATATACAGAAAGGTAAGCTGGCAACTCCGAGATTTAAAAAGAACCAAAAGAGAAAAACAAACATTACTTTAAAATTTTAAGGATGGATTCCTTAAAACAATTTCAGATAATTTGATTATGGTCCAAGATATTTATATTTGATGATGGGATGAGAACCGTATGAAGCAATGCATCAAATAAGTATATGAATATTAATGTTAGCCAACCATGATTGCATTAATGCTCGTTATGAAAACACATAACATAGAAAAATTGAAATAACAAATAATAATAGATCTTATGATTTTAATTTACAGACAGTATGGCCTTAAAAGATTGGAATAAGTTAAACGATGGTTATTCCAGTTAAGAGAGTGAAATGGATCTAAATATCTTCTTTAATTTTGCAAAATTCACATAGGACTGATGGGAAAACCCTCACCACCGGAATAGATTTCCCAAACTAAATTCACAACTAGGTTTGAATCGAACATCCATAATAGCTCAGAAGAATCTAATCAAGGAATGTAGAAATAATATCAAGCAAAAGAAATAGGGGAATACTAACTTGGGAAGAAGGCGAAAAGCGGAGAGAGTGTCGCGGAAAATGAGGGATTGAACATTCTTTGGAAGCTTGGAGTAAGCTCGTCTGAGGATGAGGGCCAGCTCTTGACAAGACGAGGAGTAATCGTAGGGGCGGGAGAGGGCATCGGCTAACCCTAATTGAGCGTACTTTTCAGCTGGCGACTTCCCGCCTTCGTCGAACCCCTCCGCCATGTGTTTCGCCATGGAGGCGACAATTTTTTCAACAAACTATATTTGAAGTTATTGATATGTTTTCAACTTATAGGAATCTCTAAGCCTGAATTTCTTTTTGTTTTTTGGGAAATAATTACATACATCCGAAATATCCATATTTACAAATTAATCAACTAGGTGATTTTTTTTGTGCTAAGAACAAACTATAGACTCTGATAAAAATGAAAAAATATGAATTATGGTTTTATCCAAAATTTTG
>NEWO01000125.1:1107068-1145993 GCA_003013225.1 Phalaenopsis aphrodite | reverse complement strand
ATATATATATATATATATATATATATATATATATATGTTTAAATCAATGTAGCTCATGTGTTTCTGCGTGTTTGTGAATACATATGTATTTTTAATTAATTTAAACAAGCCAATTTCAATCAAAACACGAGCTGAATACTAGCAAGAATACATAAATCGAGCCGAACACGAACACACTCTTTAGGAGCAATTTCAAATACCGGCTGAACGAAATTAATTATAAACGAGCTGAACACTAGCCGAGCCCGAGCGGGATTTGCTCAAGCTCGGCTCGTTTACAACTCTAGTGATCAATATCATATACATCATAAATAAATTGTGCATACTTCTCTTTCGTATCAGTTGTCATTCCGGTTGAATAAATGATTTGGTTTAAACTGATAAATCAAGGATTTTGTTTTTTAATAAAATTTTAAGCTATCAACTCTTTCCATCTCCGCGTTACTTTTCATAGTACTTCAGTAATCTCAATGATTATTGCTTGGTATTACTTTTGCAGCTGGTGCCTGAAGGATATGTTTTTGTGCTGGGAGATAACCGAAATAACAGTTTCGACTCCCACCACTGGTTAGTTCTCTGGCATTAAAATTTATGTATTGGAGGAGTTTCTATGTCACATTATAGTCACATATAAAATGTCTTAATTTTTTCATAGTAAATATTTATACATAAGTAGCCCTCAGAAACATTACTATTTACAAATCTAGCCCAATCTTTCATCCATTTTTCAGATTCAAAATTTAATTGTTGCCTTTGTATTTACAGGGGACCCCTTCCAGTGAAGAGTATTATGGGAAGGTCCATCCTGCGTTATTGGCCTCCATCTAAAATATCAGACACCATTTATGAACCCGGTTCTTCAGAAACTCCTCTCATGGTGGTTTTGAAGAATTGGACGCCTCAATGATTTTTAGTTCTTTTTTTTTTTATTTTTCAAATTTTATATTATTTCTTCATGCTAGTTATGTAAAAGTTTTTTTATTTTATTTTATTTTTATTTATTTTTGCAGTACATTGTTAATCTTGACCATGCATTTTTGTATATTGTTTATGCTAGGGCCATGTTGCATGGAGAAAAATTGGCCGAAATCCAAGCAAAGCAGATTGTTGTGAAATTTTTATGTATTTGCATCTCAAGTTTTTAATATTAAAAAAATATAACTTCATATATATATATATATATATATATATATATATATATATATATATATATATATATATATATATATATATATATATATATATATATATATATATATATATATATATATATATATATAGATATAGATATATATATATATATATATATATATTTAAAATTCTCTCATGGAATTAATTGCTAATGTATTTAGCAGTGAATTTTCTATATGCTTGGGGTCGATTTGGTCAGCAGAAAAAGGGATGCATTACAAAATGAATACAATGTGGAATTATATATTGTATTTGAAATATTTTAGAGTTGTTTGGTTTAATTTAAAATAAATGAAAGTTTTTTTTTTATTATTTAGTTTGAAGTAAAGTGAAAATATTTTATTTCAAAAATAATAAATGAAATATTTTTTTATTTATTAAATATGTTTGTTTAATATATTTTTTTACTTTTAAAAATAAATTAATTTAATTTTTATTGGCCCTATTGGATATTACACTCTTAAAGTGATTAATTGTGTTAATTCATGTTTTTGTTCAATGCTCGATATTTTCAGCTCAATAATAGCCTTTTAAATTTTAATCAAATTAATATTTTTTTAGTAAAATATATTTTAATGATATTTTAGGCAACAAATACGATGTAGTATTGTGACTATATTATTGAAAATATTTGATATTATCAAAATTGTCAAATTTAAAATAAAGAAAAAAATGAGCTTAATTTTTTTTAATTTGTTAGTTTTGAGATAGTTGTTAATGATTTTTTTTTTATATAGATTTAGTGCGATCGGTTCGTGACTCATTATATTTGATTTCGAGCCGACCTGGTTCAAAATTGAATCGAGCTCTATCTGACTCGAAATTGAAACTGGGTGACTCAAATTGAGTTATCAGATATGTTTTAGCTGGAGAAAAGCTCGATTTGGCTCAAAAGTGAAACTAGTTGGCTCAAATTGAGATATTTGAATCCATTCCAACCCCAAATCGGATCTAAATTAGCCCATGACTCACTATATTCAAATTTTCTTATCATTAAGTATATAATTTTTATAAATAAATTATAATAGGAGCTCGATCTTAAGTAAGTTCAAGTCGACTCATCTATGACTCCAAATAGGCCCAAAAAAATTTAAAACCCTCGTTATTTTTATTAGGATGCTGCTTCCGATCCGAATTCCGTACACAATATTTTCTTGAAAATTGAATGGTTCACCAAAGGGAGAAAAATTTGCGTACGACATACGCAGTTGCATACGTCAGGAAGGTTATTTAGAGGATATTGGGTGGTTATATCTATGTTATACCCTCTGTAACTTTCATGCAACCTACCTGTACATTCTAGTAAGTTTTGCGCTTTTGTTTTCATATGTTTGTAAGTTACAAGTAGTTTACAATTAGATTACATATAGTTTACAGGGGGTATAATGCGCATAACCCATTAATATTATATCAGTAACCTCTTTAAGGTACGCAGCGCTGTGCAGCTCTTACGCACTTAAATTTTTCTCTACCGAAGAATGCCTAATTTTTTTTTGTGCAGACTCCTGACATAGCTCTACGTGTCGCGAAAGTTATTCCTGAGTTATTTTCAGGTTTTTTCAGAGTTATTTTCAATAATCCTTAAAAAACCCAAAAATGACCCGCGGTCTTTATTTTTGGGTCATTTCTGGGTTATTTGAGTATTATTAAAATAACTTAAAAATAACTCAAGAATAACCTCTGCAGCAGGTAGAGATAAGGGAACCATCTTCACACGGGTGAACGGTACACGCGCGTGTGACGCGTACGATGCTTATATTGAACGACGGGAAAGTATTAACGAAAACTGAGAAGCCTGTTGTGTTTTCTCCGACTCGTTTCCTCATGGAGAAGGTGACCGTAAAAGTGGAGGCGGAGCCGCCGGAGCTGCAGGAGCCACTGGGGCGGTCCCTTCTGCTTAAAGCACCACCTTCTCTCTACGGCGATGTCTCCGTGATAGACCTCAGCAGCAGCGAAAGTGATTCCGAGGCTGAGATAGAGAGATCTAGGGCTTCGGATGGTTCCTCAGGGGCTGCCAAGAAACGCAAATTTGATGGCATGGTGATGGATAATCTTCCTCCGGGTTTTCTCGACCCACTTCCGGCGTCGGCAGAGAAATTAAATCAGCTTTCGATGCTTCCTCTTTCGATGTCGACGGCGCAAACTCTTGGTTCAAGACAGTTCTGGAAGGCCGGGGATTTTGATGGTCCGCAAATTGTTGATGATTCAACGCAATTTTCTTGTAGGTTGACCCCTCTTTTTTCTTTCTTTCTTTTGAGATAACGTAAAATTTATTTGTGAATGTTGCTCACTGTTTAAGGTTATTCTTCTTATTTCGTCATCGAACGACAATGCATGTATTCGTTTCGTTCTGACATGGCTGGAAACGTAAGCAATATCTGATGGAACATTGCCCCGAGAAAATATTAAACTTGAACATGATTTTGTTTTCTGCAAGATGAAACTAGAAAACATAACATACTTTTGCGTTTGCAACTGATAAACTGGGATAAATGTCATCATTGAAAAGCCTTGTTTATTCAAACAGTGTTGTATGTTTATTTGGGTGTAACATAGATCATTGTTTCATTCCCCTATTATGGCTAAGGGGATCTCTGCTAAATGTAACATGCGAAACCATTTTCTCCTCAACATGGTGTTGAAAGAATCTTTTTCCTGGTTTAGTGAAATGAATATAAATAAGAAGAATATTTCATTCTTAAAGCAGGTGGGATGAATGAATTCCTAGATATTCTTGGTTTAGTCTTTTCCTGGATCTATTTTTCTAAGAAATTTGAGAGACATTAAATCCGTTTTTTATTCAAAGTTATGATCCGTTGCACTTTATTTGCTGCTGAGGTTTCTGTAAATCTGCTTTGGCTTAAGTTTCATTATTGTGATCTTACAAGCCTTTTTTTACTTCTTAGCGGGCATGGACCATGTCAGAGTGCACCCTAAGTTTCTGCATTCAAATGCTACAAGCCACAAGTGGGCGCTTGGAGGTACTCTTCTTTAAACCTGAAGTATAGCGTCAATTGTAAATTTTTATCAGTGGCATTTACATACACACCACACAATTCTGTAGTAGTAGTATTTTTTATGTGATATTAAAGATTATAGTGTTATATATATAAATATGAAAGTCTAGCTGTTAGGTATGTAAATACACATGAAATGTGTGGTATGCATGTAAATTTTCCTTTTTTGTTTATGTTGCACGTGTACTGATGTCTACAAAATCAATATGCATCATGCTTTGCTCTTATATTATATTGGCTGTGAAGTTTATGATGTCGGTTTGTTTCTTTTTTTTTTCTGGTTTTTCTAAGTGGTACTTTTCTTTTCTACTTGATAGCTTTTGCAGAGTTGTTGGACAATTCACTTGATGAGGTATTGTTCTCATTTCTTGCAATATCATTATGTACAATATTGCTAGATTTCTATCTGTACAATACATGGGTTTCTTTCTTTTTAGGTTTGCAATGGAGCTACCTTTGTGAGCATAGATGTGCTAAAAAATAAGAAAGATGGAACCAAAATGTTACTTATTGAAGGTTTGAATTGCTGTTTTTTTTTTTTGAGTTGGGGGGGAGGGGCGTTGTTGTTGCATCTTTTACTTGTCTTTCTATCTTTAAATGAAATATTTGTAATGAAATTGTCTTTTTTAGTTTTTTTTTTTGCTTTTGGGCTATCTTTATGAATCACCCTTCAGGCTTATTTTTCATTGGTCTGTTTATCATACGGTTTAAATTTACAGGCCTGCCTTAATCTTAGTTTTTGATGAAAAAAACATGTCTAACATTTAGTGTTTTTGAAACTTGAAATGTTTTATCTATCCATTTTGTAGTATTATTGCTTTAGTTGCATTTCTTGACTGTGAATTGAAGGTGCAGATAGGTAGAACTTTTTGAAAGCTGAAAAAAGTTCATTAAATTTTTGATAGTGAGATAAATCTGATAATTTTAGATCATAAATTTTGTTTTATTTTGGGCTTCTAAAATTAATGGATGCTTAACCGTTTAATTTTTCTTGTAAAAAGAAAATAATTTTACTTGAAGGGTAGAATTCATAAGGTGTGATAGAAAAGTACCGCGTAGAATTACAGGAAAATTTTATAAGATGGTGGTGAGACATTTAATGCTTTATGGCACAAAATATTGACCTGAAATATGAAATTAAATTAAGTGTTCTTGAGACAAGCATGCTAAAAGGGATGAATGCCTTTACACTTAAAGACAAAATGCAAAATAAATATATCTGTGAAAGGGCTGGATAGCTTCAACGACAGTCAAGCTAGAGAGAGTCACCTTAGATGGTTTGGTCAAAATAAACGTCAACCATATGCTGACCTTGTTAGGAGATTAAATGCTTAGATTTGACATATGTTAAGAAAAGTATAAGTAGACCTAAAAGACTTGGGCATGTTGTTTAAGAAATGATCTTAATTTATTTGATAAAATGAAAATATGACAGTCATTGGGACATAATGGAGAAAAATAATTAATGCAGCCAACCCCACTTTGTGGGGGTAAATGTGATAGGAATAAGACAAATTTCTGCAGGAATTAGGTCAGACAAAATATTTTACTTCACCGGCACAGAACAACATAATCAAAATACATAAAAGATAAACACCTACAATTTGAGAGGTATGCGATCTCTTCCAAGGATTCAAGACCACAATCACACGTAACATAACCTTAAATTTATTAAGACCTATTTATACCTCACAATAATAACTAAAAAATAACTAAATTGCCCTTTTAATCTTGTGCCTAACATAAGTTTTCAATTTTTTTTTTGGCGGACGGCACCTTAGGCACCTGTCTAACAGAAGGATTGTTGTTGTTCTCGGAGGGTAGAATTCAGATTGTTGTTTATCATGTAGAAAACACTAATTTATATCTTTGTTGTGATTCTTGTATTATAATTTTGAAGCTTTCTTTCATTTTGCATCATGTTTATTTGGTTTCATGGCTTCTTTTTATAGATAATGGCGGTGGTATGAATCCTGATAAAATGCGGCAGTGTATGTCTCTTGGTTATTCTACAAAGAGCAAAATAGCAAATTGTATTGGACAATGTAAGTTTCTTTTGTCAGAAAATGCTGTTTTTCATCCATGACATTTTTGTTGTCATTAAGATATTGATGCATCTGCACATACATTACTATTTACGTAATATAATTTCCATTTTTTTTTAAATTTATTTTTACTATCTTCTATAGATGGGAATGGATTTAAGACGAGTACCATGAGGCTTGGTGCAGATGCCATTGTTTTCTCTTGTTGTCGTGGCGAAGGAAAAAGGTTGGCTGTCTACTCTGTGCTTTGCTCACAATCTTTACTATTTGACAATTAGTGCATGCCTTTTAATAAGTTCTATCAAGACTAAATATTTTTTCTGGCATGGATTTTACAATCTAGACATTTAGTTTATATACAACAAGGTTATGGAGGTTCCATGGCGGTCTCCATAAAAATGTACACTGGTTCTTTTTATTTGGTAACTTATGGTCAATATTTTTCTGACAACGAGTAATTGTCCAAAATGATTCCTAGACTTCTTAGATGTGTTCATTTTAGTTCTTGATTAATTTACGTGAATTTAGTCCACTGGCTCATTAAAATTGAACTAAACCTTGTCATTCTTTTTATAGGAGTAGGTGTAGAGGAATTTTCCATGAGAGCATTTTAGACTTTTAAGGTCAATCTCACGGTTTAATACCTATTCAATTTGTCGCCATTAATGATAAAATTTAGAAGTACTATGTAAAACTTCCCTTCATCAAATTTTGTGTAATGAAATGAAAAAATTGATGATAGGACCAAATTGGCTCAAATTTGGTGAGGTCAAGAACTAAATCGAACACTTGAAATTGTCTGTCACTAAAATTTGTACTAAACTTCAATCACTTAGTTTAAGTCTGTGTTAGTAGAACTACATACATGAGTTTATTTGAGTGGTCATCTGTTAAGTCTAAGAAGCTTATAATATATTTCAGTTTCATTATGCGATTATGACTAATGGGTTTGCATGTTACTCGTTTTACAATACATTGGAAGCCCTTTGTTAATTGTAACAATTATAAGTTCACTGCCCATGCTTATAGAATGTACTAAGAACTTAATACTATCTGCATGAAGGACAAGTTCATAAGAAGTTGTGTTGTGTATTGGGTTGAAGGCTTATGAGTTAGAACAGGATTCTGTCATTTGTTCATTCTTTAATATTTTTTATTTGAATTAATGTAAAAATTTTTAAAACTAACGTCGGTGGTTTAAGTTTATGGATGGCGGAACGGTAATTGGTCCATTAAGTGCTTGATATTTTTATTATAATTAGATTGGTCAGAAGTAAAAAGATAACATTCAATAGAAACAGTCTGAATAGAAGGGCCATATTATCGCTTTGTTAGAGTATTTGTGGGCCATGCATGCATGGTGCTATCACATAGTAAGCCGTGAGAGGTTGAATTAGTTGAGTCTGCTAAGATTTGTTAGTTAATTTACTTGGGTGAATTTTACATATCAATTTTTACATATCACTCCATCACAATAAAGAAAACCGTAAATATTTTATTTTCTTCATCTATATTCGTTACGCTACATTTAGGCGTGCCATTACATATGAAACCAGGATTTTATTGTGTCCAGCATCAATCAAATTGAACAATTTATTTGTGACTCAGACGGTTAATAGGGTGTATTTCTTCAATTAGTCACCTAACCAACACATTTCTTCTTTATGGTTGCTTGTTTACTAGCAGTCTTTAACATTAGATGGTGAGTGACTAGTGACCTCCAAATTCCTATGTATTTACATCTCTAACACTTAAACTTTGTTTTTTACAATTATATTACCCAAATCTTTCATATCACATAAAAATTACCACCATTTAAATTTCTAAAAAGTAAAGTGAAACACAGCTTGTAATGCCATGTTACTTACTCAAACCAACCAGCATCGTCAACTTGTTTTAAGGTTGCCTTCTAGCATATACTCCTCTTTTGTTGAAGTATGCTTAAGTGATTCCTTGTCTGTAGGGTATTTTAAAGCATTGAATATGGATTTGAGTATTAACTAGTTAATCAACAGTTGTCCAAGTCGTTTGGCGGTTCTGAGAAAATTCCCATTTATTTTACCCTTTTTTTGGGTGACGACTTATGTTTCTGAAACTTACTTTTCAGCCCTACGAGGAGCATTGGGATGTTGTCTTACACATTTCTAAGGAACACTGGTAAAGAAGACATTGTAGTTCCCATGGTATGCTATTTTTTCCGTTATTGCCTGTTTAGTTAGCACTACATTTGGTTCGGTAAACATATTTATGATTATCTGCATGAAGTTAATAATGTTTAAAATGATATGATTTTCTTCTAGTTAGAGATCACATGAGATTACTAACAGCCAACAAGGCATTAGAGATCGCTATAGAATGAAAACATTATATATATATCTTGATGGTTTTCATAATTAAAGTTATTTCATTTAATTTGCAATTTGGCTGGGTGATAATATTCTAGGATTTTTAGATGGTGTATAGTGTTGTATAAAGGGATTGTGATGTTGTAAGATATGGATTAATGGGGAAAAGCTTTAAAACAAAGAGGTTTGAATGTGGTGTGGGGGTCTGGCTGCTAGTTGGAGGAAAACATCGATGAAAAGCGAGTTCGGCCGCAAGGATGAAGGTATATGGTCGTCAGAAGAATCCACTTAGTATCAGATCCATACAAATCATAATTCCTAAGAAATTCATTAATCTCACTTTAATATCACAAATCCACATAGCTTATTCCATCTAAATATACAAATAACCTTTGCCGCCAGCCCTTCCTACCCACGCACATGCTGACGCCAGCCCTTCCTACTCACACACATGCTGCCGCGAGCCACTAATACACCCCCACCTGCTACCGTTCAGCCTGCCAGCAACCTTCCCAGTTGTCGCATCCTCTCTACCGTTCACTTACAGCTGCCATAGCCTCTTTAACCCTTCTCCCATTTGCTGTCCAGTCAGGGTCACCACCTTCGCCCTCACCCTAGAGTCTTGTTTGTATTATATTATTTTATTTCTAGTTTTTTTTTGTGGTTTCTTTCTAAATTCCAACAATAATAATAATATTTGCTTATTTTCAGGTTACTACAGTATCATTGAGTTTAATTGCAGCCAACTTAACTCTTTTGTCGTTTGGAGTGTTTTTCTACTAAATAATTTGTTCAATTGTCTGGAGTCACTCCATGAATTCATTCGCATCTGTGGTCATAAAAAATTGACAACTTAATATTCAACCCAAAATAAATCTCTTATCTTATACTCAATTGTCAAATCAGCGAGGCATTAATTCTTCATCACTTGAGGGCCTGAGGCTTCTTGGTAATAGCAGTTTTCCTCATCTTCTTCGTCCAGTTGGCCATGTTTGTGGTTATGGTGGCTTGATCATCTCATCTCCTTTCAAAATCAGTGAGTTTGTGCCGTGATTTTTCATCTCTAACGACCGAAAAGCATGTTCAGAGAGTTTCATGGCTTCTCTCACTTATAATCATTGTTTGCACCAGGTGTAGGACAGCTGAAAGACTTACACCTTACCTAGATGACAGTCTAGTAATCAATTTAAGAGACACACAAGAATTCTCTTGCACACGGTGGCTATCAATTGGAATTGACTTTAGTCTACCAAGATACTGATATGGTTGGCTAAGGGAAATGCACGAAGCATAAGATGTTTAGCTTTAAATCTAAACTCAAAATTATCCCTCAAAAGGGAGTCTACCACATTTATTTATGTATGGGTGGTATGCATATCAACTACATTCATTTATAATGAGTAAGGTACGCATAATTCGGACCCTACATGAACTTCGACCGAAAAAGCATGTTGAGAGAAGTACACTGCTTCTCTCATCTTAATCATTGGTTTTATCTGGTATAGAATAGCCAAAAGGAGATTACACCTAGCCTGGCAACCCACAATGATGATAAGAGGGGTATACGACCTCCACATATGTGTTTTCTTCTTTCTTTTCTATCTATTTTTAAATGAGCACATTGAATGAATTTTCTTAGCACACATGGTTAATCATCACAAATAGCTTAAAGAGATAAAGTACCATAAAGATAGTGGTTATGGTGGCTTCATCATCTCATCTCCCTTCAAAATCAGCGAGTTTGTGCTGTAAGTGAAGGATTTCTGTTTGCATATCTACCATGATAAGCTTTTAAGCATACTTATGAGAATTTTTTCTTAGAGGCATGGTGGATTATCTACATTTAGGATTTTGCTAAGGTGGAATGGCTGTTTTTGGGGTTGGATGAAGAAGAAAGGAGCAAGGGTTTAGGGCAAAGAGTGGATATTTGTATATGTAGATGGATTGGGCTATGTGGATTTGCGATATTAAAGTGAGATTAATGAATCTCTTCAGAATTATGATTTGTATGGCTCTGATATTAAGTGGATTATTCTGACGTCTGTATACCTCCATCCTTGCCGCCCACGTCGCTTTTCATGCATGTTTTCCTCCAATTAGCAGCTACAGATCCGTCACCACATTCAAACACCTTTGTTTTTAGGTTATTCCCCTTTAATCCATATCTTAAAACATCCCAATCTCTTTATTGATCCTTACACGGCATATATAAACTCTAAATCAGAGTCACCGCTTTACTAGTGTTGCAGCTGTTATTTTATCCCACAGTACCTTCTAGATGTTTCAATCCGCATAAATAACTGCCACAGTATACTGAATTTTGATTTAATATGTTTGCTTGCATTTCCTTGTTGATGGCTTTTTGAATTTATGTTAATTCATTTCATTTGGAAGTAGGTGAGCCTAGTTTCGGCTGTTAGCTTATTCAACCGAACTTTCTTGATGGTTCAGTTTGCATTTAAGCTTTTTAAAAGCCTTTGAAGATGTTTATGGCTAGAGTTTCTTTTTCTGTTTCCTCTCTACAGTGAAATTTTTATTCAATAGTTAGTTTGGTTCTTAACTATGGTTGTGGTCTTTGAACTTGTTATTTCACAACCTTGAGTGCTAAACTTGAAATCACAACCTAATATTGATACTGGATCAGTCATGGAGTATTTATTTTATTATGCAGATTACATTTCTATATCAGTTTTCTTTGGATATTGTTCAATTTTACTCATTCTGATCTACAAGTTCTTTCTGCAGCTTGATTATGAAAAGAAGGGACAATATTGGGAAAAATTGACGCATTCATCTGCAATTGATTGGAATAAAAATGTGGATATTATTGTACAGTGGTCTCCTTATTCTAGTGAGGCTGACCTTCTTCAGCAGGTAGTTCTTCCCCTCTCGTGGTTAAACTGAATGAAAATTCTGTTATGGCCTACTTTGTTGTAACCAGAATTATTTTGGTCTAAACATCTATATATACTTGGAAAAGGCAGACTTTTAGGATTAATATTAATTTCATTCTAAACCATTGAGGTTGTTGCTTACAAAACAAAATTTGAATTAGGACGCTCAGAAGTCTGTCAGGACCTTCACCAAATTCTTACATACATTTTATGCTCTGTTGATTAAGGGTAGCCAGTCTTATTCAATGCTTTTGTGATATATCCTAATGTGACTGCTGGAAAGAAATTGACACCACAAAGTGAATTCTTCCGTGTGATGAAATGTCCCATAATTCCCAAATTTTTGCTGGAGGTTGTCATCAAGGAGTCTAGATGGCAAAATGCTGCACGTATGCTTATTGAGGCATAAGAGTTTTTTTTTTAACTCTCTCTCATTGACACCGCAGGATGCTTTTTTGATTGTCAGTTATTATTTTAATTTTTCACTTGACATCCGTTATTATTTTCATAATCATCAATTGCATTATTCCAATTATTTGAGGCTCACACCTTGAAGCCTCATTATCCATTCTTTCATGTTGATTGGTGAATTAGTTGTTAATGTTGTTTAGCATAAATCATTTTGGATTAGTTAATAATGGTTGAGTTGGCTATTTGTACCCTAACTCAATGACCTAATGAGACAATAAATAGTTATATGCATGCAGGTTCAGATTTTGATTATCTTTGGTACTTTAAAACCTAAATCAATGTGGAGTCAGCCCCATTCATTTGTGATCTGATTTAGCAAAGTGTTAAATCAAATTAAGAAAATTTGAAAGAAGATTATTGAGAAGTGAGAAATGAACCCTTTAAAACATGAAAACAATCTGCACTGTTGGAAAGCTTTCTCTAGATTCAACCACCATCAAAACCTTCCTCATTAAGTCAGCATTGTCTGCTAGACTCTTGGTCCACTGAGATCTAAAACACCCCTTGACAAATGAAACCATTTTAGTTAATTTGTGCTTTCACTTAAGGTTGCCACCATATCAAGTAGATCTACCGCTGGGTATGTAATGCTATCTACATCAATGTCTTCATTGTCATCATCATTACAATCAAATCTCAACCTACCCTGCCTTTCCTAGGTCTCACTGATACCAAGCAACATTCCAAATACCGCATCGTCGTGTGCAACTGCCACATAGAATATTCAGGTAGTCTATAGTGACAAACCCCAATGGTGCACCATTGCAATATAAAAAATGCAATACAAAAAAAGCACGACCCATAATCTGCAAATCCTCGCCATTGCCAATTTTACAAAGATCATAGTTAAAGGAGCTGAACAAAATCCCAACTCTTACAGGAATTGGTATCCTATATGATACTGGAGTTAACCCAAATTATAATGAAAATACAAATGCCAATGCTGAAATTCAAAATGGTTACAAACAAAGACTCTTGGCCTTTAGAAAAATAATGACATAAACATGTAAACAATAAGTAATGATGAAGACACTACAAAATATGAACGAAAATGACTCAAAGTACATAAATAGCTCCCAAGAGGGCAGCGAGCCCAAAAGGGAAGAAAGGAAGCAATAGCGGTGCTAGAGGGTGGATGGCAACAGATGGCAGCAGGTGGCAGGGATGCTGGATGGCATAGAGGGCTGGCGGCCTTCTGGGAGGAGGCTGATAGCAAGTGGCTGTGGCGTAGAAGGGAGTAAGAGAGGTGGCAGGGGACTGGACAGCCGCAGGAACATCGAATTTTTGGAGAAGATCATCACCTGGGACGAGTTGTAGCCGGAGCATCTCCTCGCCTTCGAATACAACGCTAGAAGGAAAAACAGCCACTGACGACAAGCCGTATAGAAATATGAAATCAGGAAGACCAAAAACTGACCCTAACCAAAGCAATATATAATGAGGGACAGTAGATAGAATAGGTAGGGAATAGAAATATAAAGAGTATGAAAAGGGAATGTGGTAGAAAGGAAAGTGCTAGAAAAGGAAGGGCTAGACTTGGCTAGGAATCAAATAGTAAAAATGGACTATGGTACTGTAGTTGCTACAGTACCACATCCTGGTAAGCTCCCACATCACTACCGCCACTACAGTACCACATCCTGGTAAGCTCCCACATCACTACCGCCCATAGAATCTAGCCCCCCAAGGTCACTTAAATTCTTCAAGAAGGGATGCATATCGGCCTCCTGAAAGAAAAACTCTAATTTTCCTTGCCAAATCATTGTCAGGAAAAACAAATTAATGTAAATAAAAAAATAAATAAACTTGTACAGTTTTGTGCTTGTTGTGATGCTTCCAACGAGATTAAAGATCGATTTTCAACGTTTCACTTGCCAAATATTTTAAGAACATGAACTAGTCTAGATTCCCTGAATTCCAAAACAAGTTTTGATTTGACTTGACTATGTCTTACTTTCTGAATTTTCCACATATCTTGCGGCTTTTAATCGACCTAAATTTATCTGTCGATGCCATCAAGAAGTCATGTCGCGGTCTAACAACTCTACTTCTATTATTTTATAAAATGTTCCACAAAGCAGTTTATATTTAGCATTATTATAATGCTGAAATTAAAATTTTTTGAGAAGAGATTAGTTCCATAAGGATAAACCATGTAAAACATAACAGTTGCTCCTTGTTATTTACTTACTATGCAAGTTTCATGTCAAGCAGACAAAAGAGCAATATCAGTCCTTTGACAAGCAAAATGCTTCAATAAATAATGAAGAGTAAATGCCTTCTCTGATTTTATCTAGACTTCCTTGGGTTTAAATGCAAATGTTGCTATAGGTATCCACACATTTGTAGTCATTAATGATACCTCATTAATGTTTGTCAATAAGTAGATTGGAACATCCAAAAAGGTATAGACATACATGCTTAATGTTTGTCACTTCTACATCAGAACTCTGAAATTTATTTTATTTTATTTTTTTGCTTTGATGTCAACCGGTAGATAAGAAAATCCAGAAAGTACTTGCAGAACTGATAGGTTATAGTTGATAATTGATAATTTTGTGACAGTCTCTAAGTCTGTCTTATCTAATGTATGGCATGTTCATTTTCATCTTGTACTGCTGGAAGGCAATCTTTGTGCGATTATTCTTTTTCTATGCCTCGTCTGATATGTATTCCCTTATTTTTCTTCCACAGTTTGATTTGATGTCGGATCATGGGACTCGGATAGTGATATACAACCTATGGGAAGATGATTTAGGAAAACTGGAGCTTGATTTTGACACTGACAAACATGTATGGACCAAGCCATTTTCAATCTTTCTCCCCATCTCACCCTCAAATTCAGATGTTTTTCACAATACACTTGAACTTTGAGAAGATATTGAGTTGGTTTACCATTTGGACGATTTACATACATACACTCAGTTCTGATGTATTTACATATCTAACACCCAAACTTCGATTTTTACATATCTGCCAGCTTCCCCATGCATAGAAAGTTAAATGGCGGTATTTTTGATGATATTGAAGATTTGTTTGTTATAAATATGAAAATTATAGTTTAGGTGTTAGATATTTAAATACATAAGGATTGGGTCGTATGTATGTAAATGCTGCTACCATATTCATAGACTGGACTGTTTCAAATTGTTTGACCTTTTAAGCTCTTTCCTATGATGTTACTGTTCGAGATTACAGGATATTCAAATTAGAGGTGTCAATCGAGACGAGAAAAAGATTCAAATGGCTCAACAATTTCCAAACTCTAAACACTTCTTGACATACCGTCATTCTCTGAGGGTATGCTTTTGTTTGTTCAAACATTCTTTTTGTTTGTTTACGTGATATGTTATCTTGTCATGTATTTATTGATACCAATTGCAAAATTAAGAAGTTTCATATATGTTGAAAGATCATAATGGTTGCTATTGAAAATAAATCTGCAGCTATTAGCTGGAGCTATTTGCTAATCTTCAACTACCTTAATTCAACTTTTTGTGTTTGACTATGTTAATTCTCACCCTCCATTCATACTTTTTAGTGCCACTTAGAGTTATTTACTCTTATTTTACCCTTCACAACGTTATTTTTATTTGCTAGTTTTCTTCTTAATTCTTTCACATCGCTCGTACCCAATTTTCTTACTTGTACATCTTCTTCTCTGCATGCATGCCCGAACCACTTAAGTCTATTGGTCATAATCTTATCATCAATAAAGTCACAACCATTGTTACTCTACTATAAATATTTGTTCACTTTATCCATCAAATTTTTGACATTATCTATGTTAACATTCTCAGTTTTAACGTATTTGGTTATAAATGGTTTTCTTTCTGGTTTTAGGATTCCTTTTGGGCTGATTAACGACCTTTCAAAAAGGCGGTTTAATATTTAAAACATTTCCTCCAAATTTCATACGGATGACCACCCTAGTTTTAAAGAAAATAAAATCAAATAAAAATATTGTACAATTAATTGTTATCATAATGTATAATGTACCTCTGAGATTGATCTACTGAGAGATCTCCTTCTTCATGATTTTCTCAAACTACCTGAGCTCTTCTTAGTCTTGTGACTAAGCATGTCTCTCATTGCTCTTCAAATTTGTGGAAACGTGAGAGGACCTTGGGAAGGATTTGATTGGGACTACTTAGGGAACTCTTGATTTATTTATTTTTTTCGTGTTCTATGTTATTTTATTTTTTACTTCAGAATTTTTTCCTCTCCTAATTTAGGTTAGATATATTTGATAAGTATGTAAGTTAGCAGGGATTGTTTTTCTTGTATGTATATGTATCTTATATGTTAATAATGCAACAAAAAAAGAATTATTTCTCTATAAATCTGTTTTCACATGGTATCAGAGCCCTTATACAAACCCACCCCCCCACTACCGCTGAACCTCTTCCTTCTAGAAACCTGTTCTAGCTGGCATTGGAAATACCTGCAGGTAGCCTGAACACCTCCCTGCCCTCTCCCTTCTTCACCGTTGCTTCAAGCTCAGCTGCTGTTCTTCTGTAGTGGGATCTTCCCACAGAACAACAACAACAGCAAATAGTGGTTCCTATCAGGAAACAACAAGTTGTCATTCCTTTTCAGCGGCATCACTTCCCAGCTTCTGTTCATCTCTAGTGGGATCTTCCCGCAGCACAACATCAACAAACAGCCGCCGGCCACCCTGCAAATCCTCACCGGAGCCGACATCTGTTCCCTCGCTCTGCTGGATTTTCCCTACAAGTGGCAGCTTGCCTGTCGGCTCCCTGCAGGTGTCCCCTGCGGGCTATTGTTTCTCCGCTGTCTTCCACCAGAGTAATCGCCGTTTTCCACCAGAGCAATCGTTGTCTTCAGCTCTCCTGACGAGCAGATATTCCTCATCTTCTCCAGCAACAACATCGGTTAACTTTCTTAATGCAACTAGCAATGATCCTAAATAAGCATAGGGATTATGACTAAGTAGGGGATGAAGATGTTAAGTTATACTCTGGAGGTTAATTTTAAATCACTCACCAAGGAATAAGTTGAAGTACTGAAAAACTCCTTAGAGTTAATTTATAATAAACCACCAATCTCATGACACACCAATGTAATATATCATTCTCTCATTTTGCGAGTAATGAGAATTGTATAACTTGGATCATAGATTTAGAAGCCTCTGAACATATAACTAGAGACATCAATACTTTAATCAACTATCAAGAGACTTCTATGTCTAGATCTATTAGACTTGCAGATGAATTACACTAAAAAATTATTGGAAAAAGAGATGTGAAGCTTTCTCAGGATATTCTCCTGTTTTATATGTTCCGTAGTTGGATTTCAATTTTATTTCAATCAGTAAACTTACTCATGATATGAATGTATAACTAAATTCCCTGCACTCTTATGAATTTTAGGTAGTGGAGTTTGGGAAGGTGATTAACAATGCTGAAATATTTCAATGCTTATACCTGCTCCAGAAAAATCTATCTAAACACACAAGTGATCTTACCTCTTTTCTTTCCTCAATTTTTTTAGTCTGTTTAGTCTATATTTGTTGAAAAATAGTTCATGTTATGACATTTTCACTTGTATCATTCTAATTTTAATTATATTAAATTTGTATCCTCATTTATTCATTCATAAAAAATCCAGTTTTTATCAATGTGAGATTTGTAAACTTGTCAAACACACTAAAAATAGTTATCCCATGACCCAGTATAAACCATCATACCATTTTTTTCATTATCTACAATGATATTTGGGGACCTTCAAAGGTGAAAATCCTAAGTGGGGCTAGATAATTTGTATATTTATTGACGATCACACTAGAATTACTTCGGTATTTCTAATGATGGAGAAAACTGAAACAACCCAACTCTTCCAAGTCTTCTATAACATAATTCAAACTTAATTCTAATGCAATATTCAGATCCTCAAAACTGATAATGCAAATGATATTTTAATTCTATCCATGGGTCTTGTTTTTCAAAAAAAAAGAAGAAGAGATAATCCATGTAAGTTCATGTATTCATATCCCACAACAAAATAAGATTGATGAGAGAAAGAATAAACATCTTGACGCTGGGGCTGGAGGACCGATCTGTCTTCAAAGGGAGGGAGGCTACCGCTTCTCCCTTTTCCTACTCTCCCCTTCACCTCTTTCGTTATTAACACTATCCTAATATAAGTCTTTCCAAATCATAATTTTTGAATATTTTTATTCATCTTTCATAAATTCTGAGATTTGATTTTATTCTTCCTTCTCATTTTAAAAATCTTTCATAAAATCTAAAATCTGATTTTTTTTCTCTTTTCTTATTTTAAAAAGTCTTTCCTAAAGTCTCAAATCTGATTTTATTCTATTTCTTATTTTAAGTATTGCCTAAAATAAAGTCCTTGCCTCATTACAAATAGAGGATGTTGTACTTAGAGTTAGGGGTCTTGTTTCTGATATTTGAATTCAGATTTAGCCTTGATATTTTCCCGTTGAGGTCTATATCCAATGTCGAGGTAGCGCTCCGACCATCTCTCGTTCGAGGTGGTGATCATCTCCACGGGTCCGGCTGGTGTTCTGTCTGTAGCTTGACCCTGTCGAAATATTTATCTATCATTCCACCTTTCTCTTTATTGTCTACCCGCTTTTAGCAGCCGCAAACCACTCGATCTTCCTGCCATTTTCATTCTCTGTTGTTGTTTGACCATTCTTGCAGCTATCCTGCTGCCACCAGTTGCACCAACACCCTCCCTGCTATTGTTTGACGCTTCCAGGGGATGTCTTGTTTCAGCCAGCCCTGCCGACACCTTTCTTGCTGCTATTTAGCGTTTTCTGCAGCTGTCCCTTCACCCTCCAACAACATCAACCATCACGTCGCTTTCCTGCAGCTTCCCTACAAGTTGTACCACTTGCTGCCCTTCCAATCCCTCCCTACCATAGCCTCGGCTGCTCCTTTCAGCTGCGGTTCAACATCTTAACGATCGCTGGCTTGCTATTCTACTTCTTCCACAGCTACCCGACATCTCTCTGGTTTTCACTGCAACCACCGATCTAGCACCACCTCTCCGGACTCCCTCCTTATCAACTTGTTGTGTTTTCTTTTGTCGAGTCTTTATTTGTAATCCTTTATTTCACGCTTTTGCTTTGTGTGTTATCTTTCCTTCGTTTAAATCTTCATTGTAATATTGCTTAAGTCATTAGTAAAATCGTATCTTACGTTGTGGTTTGGGTTAAACTTCGGTATTATTCTGTATCAGAGCTAGCGTTAGTCCCATCCTAGGGTTTCTAGCATCTGCCCCTGCCTAGACCACCACACCTTTTTTTTTATTTTGTTCATTTATTTTTCTTTTCGTTCTTTGTTTCTTTTTTTTTCCCTTTCACAAATCTCAAATCATCAAACATGCCACCAAGGAGATCAATGCTCTAGCCTACTAAGGACGAGATAAGACGAGGGCTTCACCGTCTTCAGCAGAGGCTTATGGATATTAAAGAGGAAATCCAGTTGGTGGCTTTATTAGACTGTGATCGGGAAGGTCGAAGGGAAGAACAAGAAAAATATGAAGATCAAGAGGGAAATACAATGCCAGTTCTTACCAACTTACTACTGTCAAAAAATTGCAGACTCTAATTTCCGAAGTGGAGAGACTGCATTACCGAGCGACCCCTCTTGCTACTATCCAATAAAATCAATCCGTAAGTTTGTTACAACCATAAGACGTTGTATGTGCTACAAGTTTAGATTTGTTGAAGTAGACTATACAACCAAGGGAGTGATCTACTTCACCGAGCAGAACATTATCGAAAAGTTGGGTAAAGACACGATACACTGAAGAACGATTCGAACGAGAATTTTCATTCGATGATGTCTTCACCCATTGAATCCCATGTTCCTGAATACATCCAATGTCTTTCCTCCATGTGATAAAAAAGAACATGCGACTTTTGATGATATTGTGGTTCTCGCAATTTTTTATTTTTCATTAATCCAAAAGCTTCTCGCTTATCCAAATTTGAGTTTCTGCTATGATGCATTTAATGGTATTGTTGGAGCTTATGTCAAACACATTTTTGTTGAAGAACTTGGTGCAAAAGAAAGCTCGCTGTTAAATTGCACTTATAAGGAAGAATTCGGTGGGGGGCATCCAGACCCTAACCTAACTTTTGCGAAAGAATTAGTTGTATGGATGGGATTGAGCAAATCAGAACCGCAAGATGAACCCCCTGAGTTTGGTGCAACTGTTGATGGTGATGCTGATCATAACACGATACTTGGTAAAATGTTCATTGTGACTCCGTCTGATTCTGTTGCCATCATCGCTGCTAACGCTATTCAATCCATTCTTTACTTTTCCTCTGGGCTAAAGGGTGTTGCCAGGAGCATGCCAACCTCTGCAGCGCTTGATGTTGTAGCATATAAAGTAAATCTGAACTTTTTTGAGGTGTTAACTAGATGGAAATTCTTTGGGAACTTGATGGATGCTGGACTTGTTTGGTTTGTGATGAAGAAAGCTTTGTGACAAGTTCAAATCATATTCATGAGAAGGATGGGATCTGGGGGAAAGCTAGCGACAATAGATGACATAGTTCGCCAACACAGGGCTACTTATGGTTGCCAGTGGGATCCAGGGGTGGTTGACAATGACACGGAAGCTTGAACCTATAACGTCGAAGCTCCCCTAACCCCGGGAGACTGACGCAAGGGGCTATGGTGGACCGATCCGCCCTCAAAGGGAGGGGGTTTCCGCTCCTCCCTTTCCCTTATCTCTCGTTCCCCTCTTTCCTTCTTATCACCTTCTTAATATAAGTCTCTTCAAATCAAAATTTTTGAAGATTTTTATTCCTCTTTCTTAAATTTTGAGATTTGATTTTATTCTTTCTTCTTATTTTAAAAACCTTTCCTAAAATCTAAAATTTGTTTTATTCTACTTTTTTATTTTAATTAGCCTTTTTAAAAATCTAAAATCCCAGTTTATTCTCTTTTTTATTTTTAGTATTGCCTAAAACAAAGTTTTAACCTTATTATAAATAGAGGATGATGTGCTTAGAGTTAGGTGTCTTGTTTTTTATATATGAATTCATGTTTTAGCCTTAGTATTTTTCCTTCGAGGGTTGTATCCGATGTCGAGATAGTGCTCCGACCGTCCCTCGTCTGAGGTGGTGATCGTCTCCACGGGTCCGGGTAGTGCTCCGACTGTAGCTCGACTCCGTCAAGATATTTATCCATCCTTCCACTCTTCTCGTTGTTGTTCCCCACTTCCAGTAGTCGCAAACCACTCGACCTTGCTGCCATCTTTATTCCCCGGTGTTGTTCGACATTTTCTATAGCTATTCTGCTACTGCTAACCGAACCAACACCTTCCCTGTTGCTGTTCAACTATTCTAGCAACTGTTTTGTTCCCGCCAGTCTTGCTTACACCTTTCTCGCTGTTTTTTTGTTGCTTTCCGTAGCTGTTCCTGCACCCTCCAACAACCGCAATCATCATGATGCTTTCTTGCAGCTTCCCTACAGGTTGTACCGTTAGCTGCCCCTTTCAGCCCCTCCTTAACGCAGCTCTGACTGCTCCTTCCAGCTGCGGTTCGACGCCTTGACGATCATTGACTTGCTGTCCTACTTTTTCCACAACCGTTCGACATCGCTCCAGTCTTCACTGCAACCATCGATCTAGCAGCACCTCTCCGAACTTTCTCCTCGTCAGCTTGTTGTGTCTCTTTTTGCCAAGTCTTTATTTTTAATTCTTTATTTTATGCTTTTGCTTTGTGTGTTTTTTTTACTTCTTTTAAATTTTCATTGTAACCTTGTTTAATTCGTTAGTAAAATCATGTCTTTGCATCGTGGTTTGGGTTAAACACTTGTATCACATCTCCTTGAGGTATATCACTCCATTATGATGTCACAAAAATTTCCAAAATACTTTTCGGCGAAACAGTTCTTATTGCAACATATCTTATCAATCAAATGTCTAACTTGGTACTTAACTTCACAAAACCTCTTCATGTTTTGATGGCTATCTATCTTGAAATCAAAGATTTTTCTTCTACTATACCACTTAAAATCTTTGGGTGGGTTTTTTTTGTTTATTGCCATTCCCAAAATCACACTTAACTTGATCCTAGATCTATCAAGTGTATTTTTATTTTGTATGTCAGCAACAAAAAGTGGTATGCGTGCTAGTCTCTTGTTATTAGAAAATACAACTTCATGGATGCAGGTTTTCTTGAAAATCAATCATATTAACCAAATATGATGTTTAGGGAGATAATGCAAATGAACATTAATTTTGGGATACACTTGATGACACCTACATGGCCTCACCACCTACTTCGCATATCCATCCTATTCTGATTGAGGATGCCCAATGAACGCAATCTGCTCAACCTAACGTCCTGAACAAATAACTTTGTGCGTTCACAAGGAGGAAGAAAAATGTTTAGCAGGTGAAGGACAACTTGCAAGGGCAGAACTGTTCAAATAAAAAATTGGGTCCACAAAAATTTTGAGTAAAGAAGAGTTTAGTACTTATGAGCTATCCCCATCCTCTTTTGATGCTGGTGACGAGGAAAGTTGCATTTTATATCCAATTCAAGAGTATGTAACTTATGAGAAGCTGCCCTCATCCTATAAAGCATTTGTTTCTAATATTGGTAGTTTGCTGTTTTCTAATTCTATTCATGAAGTTCTTGAAAATCCAAAATAGTGGAAAGTAGTTGAAGAAGAAATACAAGTACTAAATCTTAATGGTACATGGATTCTTACTAAACTTTCTTGTGATACGAAGGCGATTGGGTGCAAATAGGTGTTCAAGATCAATTAAAAAGTTGACGGGGGTATTAAGAGATTCAAAGTCAAAAACTTACTCAAGTTTATGTGATCGACTATCATGAGAACTTTGCATCAGTTGCCAAATTTAACACTATCAGAGTTCTCCTTTCAGTAGCAATTAACAAAGAACGGGGATTGCATCAACTTAATATAAAAATGCTTTATTGATTGGTGATCTAGAAGAAGAAGCGTATATGGAGATACCACTAGGATTTGAGAATAATTTCAACAAACACCTAATATGAAAACTCAAGAAGTCTCTTTATGGCTTAAGCAATCATCAAGGGCGTGATTTAAAACGTCTGCTAAAATTATGAGATCTAATGGGTATTTTCAAAGTCAAGTTGGTCATACCCTATTTGTAATACACTCTTGGGAAGGTAAGATTGCTGCACTGATTGTATATGTGGATAATATAATTATTATGATTGATGACGAAAGAGAGATTCCTAAGATTAAAATGCTTGAGAAGAAGTTTGAAATTAAGGACCTAGGAATCATGAGAGATTTTTTAGGCATGGAGGTAGCAAGGTCCAAGAAAGGTATCGTTATATCTTAGAGGAATTGCATCCTAAATCTACTAAAAGAAATATGGATGATTGGATGTACGCATGTTGATACTCCAATGGACCCCACAAGTCAAAATGGGGAGGAAAAAGCGTATTTGTGGATAAGGGAAGATGTCGAATATTGGTAGGAAAACTCATTTACTTGTCAAATACAAGGCCATATATTGCACTCTATGTCAGTATTGTGAGCCAACACTTGAAAATCTCAAATGAAGAGCATTTCAAAATGGTATGCAAAATTTTGAGTTTTCTCAAGAAAACTCATGGTTACGGATGATTATACAACTAAGCTACATCCTGACCCACCAACAAGTTGTTGTCTTCACCAAAGCTCTTTCTTTAAGCACCTTCTCAGAGCTCAATATTAAACTTGGTCTCTACAACATCCACGACCCAGCTTGAGGCGGGGTGTGAAAATTTGAGAAAATCTTGTAAAGGATTTGATTGGGACAACTTAGGAAATCTTTGATTTGTTTACTCCATTCCTATTTTATGTTATTTTATATTTTATTTCAGAATCATTTCCTTTCCTAATTTAGGTTAGATATATTTGGTAAGTTTGTAAAATTGGAGAGATTGTTTTCCTTATATTTATGTACCCTACATGTGAATAATATAATCAAGAAGAGAATTATTTCCCTCCAAACCCATTTTCTACAAAATTAGATCTAGATAGCTTCCCCATGTTACTTGGATCCTATTTGCTTAGTCTAATTGGAATCATCTTGGGTGTAATCAATGTTTTAAAAGGAAGAAGCATAAAGTGAGCCATTTTACTTGCCAGGAGGTGGGGTGTAAGTAGCATCAGTTTTTGTTTTAATAATTTATTAATATAAAAATATGATTAAAATATTAGTTATAAGAAGAGAATTTAAATAAGTTTCAATGTCTATAATCATATGGTTGATATTATACTCAAAATCCAATTGACACAAACACAGAAGGTAAGATCGAATTAGATGTTGAAATGGAACATTACTAATTATGCGTTTCGAATCCTTATTCCTTATCAAAATATATCAATTCATTTTCTGGAACCAACTTCCTGGCAAGTAAAATGGCCAACTTCCTGGCAAGTAAAGCTGCCTAATCAATTGTAGTTTAAGATTGATGTATTAGAAATTCAATTTCTGGAACCAACTTCACTTCATTCAAGCAATCATATTGACCCTTTAGTACATCACACTTAATTATTTATTATTTTGCTGCTTAAACATTTAAGAAATAATAGAAATGACAAGGTTTAACAAAAAAAAATTGGAGTCATCAACACTTCTAATTAATTATTTCTAGCTAAAATTAAGAGAGTAATCTTGGAATTTTTGTTTTTACTTAAATAATAGGAAGTTTGTTTTAGTAGTGTAATGCTGACGTTAATCTATTAGAAAATTTATGCTTTCTCCTGCCTTTTGTCTTCAATCCTCCTATTTTGAAATTGATTTGAGCAATCATAATCAAGAAGAGATGTCGTTCACAAGGCCTTTTTTAAAGGTGAATCCAATATAAAGCTCCATGATATAATGATATTTCCTTAAAGTTATATTCTAAATTTGAGTTTATTATCAAAATGAATGCAATGAGATAAAATAGCTTCCAAACTTAGTAGGCCATGATGATCCTCAACCAAAGATAATGATTTATACTAATTAAATGAATCCGTTGTAGCATTCAGATAGCAATATCTATGAACAACTGATTTCACCATTTTCTTTTAAGCAATTTCTCATCATTACCATATTACATCAATAGCGTCGAAATTGGACGTTTTCCTATGTTGTTTTATAATGTCTTGTTTCAAAATTTTTCCAGTGTTTCCTATGCGTTTCTTTCTTATTCTGTTAATTAGATAAAAGTCACCAATGCTTGACTTCTGAACTTATTCAAATTGCATGATTTGTGTTTAATTTTGCTCTATTTTCATTCTTTTTCTAATTTTTTTTTCTTTTTAACGTGTAGAGTTATGCCTCAATTCTTTACCTCAGGCTACCAAGTGGTTTTAGAATGATTCTGCGTGGCGAGGTGATTGAGCACCACAACATTGTGAATGATATGATGCTAAAACAGGAAGTCACTTACCGTCCAAATCCTGGCACTGACAGGGTTCCTAAGGATCCAAATGTGAGACCATAGGCGTTTTATTTTCTTTGCCTATATTGAAACGACTCTTAGTATTCTTATTGATCTAAAATTTGTCTCTTTTTTGCATGAATGCTTTAGCTCGTTGCTGTTGTGACAATTGGTTTTGTAAAAGATGCAAAGCATCACATTGATGTTCAAGGATTTAATGTCTACCACAAAAATAGGCTGATAAAGGTACAGATGTCCCTTCCACAGTGAAATCTCTCCCTACCTTTCTGCACTTATAATTAGTGCCTTACCTGTCTCCTCTTGTTCCTAAAAAGCCTTTTTGGAGAGTATGGAATGCTGCTGGTAGTGACGGCCGAGGTGTTATAGGTACTTTTTATATATATACTTTTTCTTTGTTATTTCTTTTTCACTACTATTCTGCGTCAAGCTTCAGAGATAATGATAATCCATAGGTGTTTTGGAGGCCAATTTTGTGGAGCCGGCTCATGATAAGCAGGGGTTTGAACGCACTACTGTTCTTTCAAGACTTGAATCACGTTTGATTCTGATGCAGAAAAATTACTGGTTTGTTATTATAATGTATTTTACATGTTTATAAGTTACTGTGTATATTAATTCTGTTGATTTTTTTTTCCTTCAATTTGAATTCAGGTCAACCAACTGTCATAAAGTCGGCTATGCTCCTAGAACCAGTAAAAGAAATGTTGACTCGGATGACAATGGTATGAAAACGTATTGCAGTTGTATCTATACAAATATGAAAAAAAAGTGAGGCATTTAAATGCATACCAGCCAATTCGTATGAATTTACATTTTTAACTCCTAAATTCTACTTTTTACATTTATACTGCCCAAATTGTTCATATCATATCATAAATACCACTATTTTAATTTTTAAAAATTGAAATATACCTTTTCATGCATAGGCAATGTGTTATATATGTAAAAAATGAAGTTTAGGAGTTAGATATGTAAATACATTGGATTGAGTGGTAGATATGTAAATATTAAAAAAAAAGCTTCCCAATTTATTTCATTGTAGCTTTGGTGGAGTACTTCATTATTGCGGCATTTACAAACATACCAACCAATTCTTATGTATTTATATATGTGACACCTTTTTTTTTCATTTATTCCAACTAAATCTTTCATATTCCATAAAAAAATACCACTATTTTATTCTTATGTATGTGCCGCATACCCCGACTTGTTGGTTAAGGGTCGGGGGTTCGAATCCCTTCTGGCACAGTTGGACTTAAGGAGGTGGTACTCAAATTGTTAGGGACATTAGGGGTGGTTGGAGGTTCGTATAGTAGCCTCTGGCCATTTTTTTAATATATATATATATGTATGTATGTATGTATGAATGTAAAAATTGAAGTTTAGTTGCTAGATACTGTCGGTCAACTTTTTTTGAAGGTTTGAAAAATATGAAAATAATTTTTGAAAATTTAATTTAAGATAATATATATATAGTTTGGGTTTTGAAATTACTATGTTTTAAGTTTCGAAAATGAGACCAAATAGATCTCATTCATCTAATAGTTTGCATAATCATGTCCGATACCTCGAATATTACATCCTCTCGAAAGATAAATGTATACCTCGGTGATAGACCCATTGCTGCAAACTAAGAGATTTGCGACATCCGTTTGGTCTGCGAACCTTTTATGTGTAACCGACAAGTTCTCTTATCTAATACAAAGATTAAATAGGGTTTATTTTACCTGAGTTCTAATTTCCTTATAGAGACAAACCCCTATAGTTAATTACATCCCAAATGACAGGGTCACTTGAGAAAACTCTTGATAATGATCAGATGTTCTTGCTTTCAAGATTTCAAGGTTTAGGCTTTTACGGTAGAACGTGAAAAAGCAAATGAGAGTGACTCAAATATGAACAGTTATTTCAGGAGTCCAAAGGAAGGAACAGGTAGAACATGTCATAGATCTTGAGGAGAAACCTCAATGACTTTCCAGACTATCCTACTGTGTGGTTGTGTTTTGGATAAGATGTTATTTAAATGTTGAATCCCTTCAATTTTATTATTTAGGACTTGCATTTGCATAATACCCGATTATGCAAATAGCTCGCAGAGATAAGAGGGTTTACGTCGTGTCACACGACAACCTCGGAACCTAAGACGGGTTAGTACTTACGCTGCACAATATGGGGCTTGAAAGAGGGTGAGGATTTACGTCGCTCTAGGCGAGCTACCTCAAAGTGCTATGAATTGTTTAAACTAGGAAAGAGATTCCTGAAGAAGATCCTCTTGCTGCTCGGTCTAAGTTCCTCGTCATGCTGCCCACGAATTTAACTCTGAACCTTCTGTCGTCGGGTTTGCTCCAAGGTTTAAGTTTTTGAGATTGGTGATTTATGTTTTACAGTTTTGGTGTGAATGTTTGGTTTTGTTTTGTTTCAGTTTTGATTTTGCATGCAGAATAAGTAAATTGCTGGTAAATAAATGGTACTTTGAGAAGTAAAATGTTGTAGATAAACTGTAAAAGCGCATCTGGGCATCTGCTGCTATTACGTGATTAATATTGCGAGCATAGTATGAATTGCAATAGATTTAAATAAACTCGCAAGAAAAATAAATAAGGCGAGAAAACCCAACACTAATAGTCAGAAAAATGAGTCATAAAAATCACGAGCAAAAGAAACCCTTAGTCACATATGAAAGATCAGGACTGAGTGTAAGACATTAGTAAAAGTGTTGGGGGGGGCTCAGAGCTGGACTGTGTGTTTCTCGATCTTGAATAAAAGTTACCAACCCGACAATCTACAAAATACAGTCTTTAATCTCAATCCAAGTGGCTAGCCGTGGATCTTTATAAAATTTCATAGAAAGATTTTCACGCAAAAGTTGTTGTTCAAGTCTTTTTTATGCAAAATTCTTTTTAACATGCAAAAGAAATTTTTATTTTTATTTTTGTAAATATTTTGTAAATTCGTATGGTCCACAGGCTAGTTACTCTAATCGTGCTAGAACTACTGACAATCTAAGAGTGTCGGGGGCAATGATCCCACCAAGAATTGATGAATGGTATCATAGATCCTTTCCTCTCTCTTATTGAAGATTCTTGAGGTATGAGATACTATTCTAATACTCTCACTTCATATCCATCGTTTAAGCACACATAAGCAATGTCGTCATCGCCCTCGCACTTAGACCGTAGACTTATCCTAGTCCGATGATCTATATGTGTCATTAACAAATTTCCTCAATTTCCAGGAGGATTTGAGTGTAATATCCAAGCTCAGATCCTGATGAATTGAGTTTCACTGTAGGTTAAGTCATTGTGAGAATTTTACTGTTGATTTAATTAAGAAAGCATGAGCTACGCCTTGGTGCATCCTTATGTCTAGTGTCTTAATAAGTTTGTGAACCAGTGCATCCTTATGTCTAATGTCTTAATTAGTTTGTGAATCAGGGTCAAGTGCCAAGTTTCATTATTTATTTGAAAACTAGGTGGATGAACACTCACCTATGGTGTGCTTCTAAAATTAAGGAAGCCTATGCTGAGAATTAGGTAGATGAACTCTCATCTAGGGTGTGGTTCTAAAATCTAAGAAGTCTATACTGAGAATTAGGTGGATGAACTCTCACCTAGGGTGTGCTCCTAAAATCTAGAAGCTTATGCTGAAAATTAGGTGGATGAGCTCTCACCTAGGGTGTGCTCCTAAAATCTAGGAAGCCTATACTTTAACTTGTGCTTAAAGTGATTTAAAGTGTTTCACCCCCAATTAAGTGTTTTTTTCAACTAATCATCGAATTTGTAAGTGTCTTTCAAATAATTAAATCAGAAACTCTCACTTTTCGACTTAACCATGTAACAAAAGTACCAAAGCAAACGAAAAGGAGAAGGTTGACCCACTTTCAAGATTAACAAATTCAATGAGAAATAGCAAGTGAATCAACCTAAAAAAAAGTTTAAAATCTTTCAACAAATGTAATTAAAGAGTCTCTCCAGAAGAGTGCTCAAATTTGTCCCAAGACAATGTTTTGATCGGCCCAAAGTCCCCAATTCAGTAGGAAAAAGAGATGTCCAAAAGTTACCAAATATACTCAGAAAAGTGTGAAACCAAAAGCCATGAGATGGAATCAAGAAATGCAACCCCTAAGCCGCTAGACGGACCCAAGAAGTGCAGCCCATAAGTCTTCAAACAGCGCTTATACGAGCTTGAACCACCCCAAACAACAGCTTTGACGATTCCTACAACTTCCAACAGCAATCAGTGATTCCAAACAACCTAGACTCTTCCTACGACCTATTACAGCAATTGGCAACTCCAAACAGCAACTTAGACACTTCATACAACCTCTTGCAGCGGTTGACAACTCCAAACAGCAACTTAGACTCTTCCTACAGCCTTCTACAACAATCAATGACTCCAAACAACACTTATACAACCATTTCTCAGCCCAAAAAAAGTCCTATACAACACTTTTAAGTTTTCCAAACAGTAATTTGCAGCACTTATAAGCTACCTACAGCAGTTCAAATCCCGATTTCAGCACCTAAACATTAATTCCAAGTTCTCTACAGCACTCCAAACATTAATTCCAGCACTTGTAAGCTACCTCAAGCAGCTCAAACCACAATTTCAGCACTCAATGACACTCCAAATCATTAATTCCAGCACATTTGGTTCTCCAAACGACATAATTTTCTTCTCAAATTGAACTCGTACAATCTCATATATTTTCATGAGTCACAACTAAACTTTTGAAACATGAATACAAAGATAATAAAGAATATTTCATTCTGAGCTGCTCTAAGTATGGTTCAAGCATATGTAGCTCAAATACACAAGATTCATCACATGCTTGACCAAAAAAAAATATACAACTGAAACCGGAATCTAAATTTATCTAATCCTACATGAAAGCAACCATAGGGTCATTTAAACTTTTAAATTGCCGAAAACATTTAAAATGAATTTTCAATACTTACAGTGCCATAACAACATTACAAATACAAAGAACTACAACATATTGTCAATTAACATCTCCAGAAAAGCTTCCCTTAATATCGTTCCAATCAATCCACAAGCATGTCACAAATTTAAATGTAACGGCCTAAGTTTCGAAAATATACATAACAACAAATAGACAACTCGAAGAAAATCTGTTGCGTTAAATATCAAAACTTAAAGGGCGCAGTCAACATTTCATAACACAGTTCACTTTTAAACTTTGGTCAACAAAGAGAAGAAATCAAATCATTAACCAATCCCTTATACAGAGAGGGAGACAACATAAGCTGAATAAAAGAAAAAAAACCATCGGAAATAGAAACACAACAACAGAAATAACAAGATTTGGAGCACAAATTGGACAAAAATAAAATCCACAATATATATATATATATATATATATATATATATATATATAGTTTGGGATCTTGCAAGAACTCACAGAGAAGTGAACAGTCAGAGGATTGGGTTAGATAAGCGGAGCGTGCATAATTGACTTTTGTCCAAATCTTTTCTTGTAGGGCTGTCGGCTGGGAGAAGGGACTCCAGCTGGACCTCATCGAGGGGAGGAAAAAGGGAAGTGCTACTGAATCTCTGGTCTCGGGTTCGATCGAGAGGCGAGGGAGTGATTTTGGCCTTCGGTCGAGCGGGGGAAGCAAAGGCTTCGACGTTGGCAGAGAGAGAGAGGAGCGAGGTCTTCTCTCAAGCGAAGAATTCGGCGCGGGAGGCGGGATCGAGCAGAGACAAAGAGCGGGAGGAAGGAGCTCTTCGACACAGAGAGGAGACGCAAGGAAGAGGGCTTCGGTCGCGCGAGAGGGAAGTAGGCGGGAGCGGGTGAGAGTTTTCTGTGCGAGCGTGAGAGGGCGAGCGAGAGGGTGTCGAGCGGTGTTCGTCGCAATGCAAAACTTCTGTGGGGAGAAAGGGGGAGGCGAGCGTTTCGGGCTGTTTGGCGTGAGGAGACAAGAGGCGAGCGAAATCGAGCAGTCGAGACTCGGTGCCGAGGAGGGAGTCGAGTCTCGTCGTGAGAGGAAGATGGAGTCCAATGCCAGGAAGGAGCTAAGCGGGATCTTGTATTCGAGGAATTCAAAATGTCCGATATGCGATAATGGACGGGTAATTGATGAATTTCCAACGGGGGATGAGTTTTATTTGACATATAATAACTCCTAATTTAATTTCATTAAGGTAGGATTAAATAGTTCATTTGAAATTTGAAATTTGAAATTCAAATTGCTTAACTCTTGTTCAGGCTCGAGTCCAGCCTGAATCGAATCTGAGTTGAACCTGAGTTGAGTCCGGGCCCTCATCCTAAAGGAAAAAATGCATTGATTTTCGTGTAATCTGTGCGCGCGCATAACCCTAGTAATATGGGTGTCCTCCCTAGCTAAAGTCGACGTTTCGGACGCATCTGTGTGGTCCATTTTATCATCCGGGGTCTTCTGGGCGAGTTCGCCGACGGTTGGGCAAAAAATGTGTCAAATTGTAGTATCTGCGAGTGCTCGAGTCACGAAGGGTTTACCTAAGACATCTAATCCTATGAGAACTCAATTTTGGGTTCTCTACATGTTAGCCCTTGCAACTAAGAGTCGAGTGCTTGGGACTACTCTTGCGAGATCTTCACAAAAAAAATGAGTTAAGAAGTGGTTTGAAGTTCTACGGGAGATGGACTCCATTACTAGTCTGCTAAGATGGTTAACAAGGAACTCCTAAGGCTAGATTTTGGGTTATGGGAGTAGGAAATTAAGACCTCAATAAAAATGAGGTCAACAGATACATAAATACATAAAAATAGAGTGGTATGTAAATCTTCCTCCGCTCTTTTGGCAGGCATTTTCTTTTGTTTGGTTCCTTAAGTTAGTACCGTATTTCTCTCAATTTTTTACCCCTCGCTTTGCAATAGATAGCTCTCCTGAAGTTCCTCGCCCACATTCCAAGAAGGCCGCGTATCCCAACAAAGCGTCCAATGATTCAAAAAAATATCAGTATTCAGGCAAGTTTCTTTCAAATGTGAGCAAAAAGGGGAAAAACATCTCAACTACTGAACTACATAAGGCAGAAATCACACCACCTTTAAAGGAAAATGGAACCAGCAGCGAGAAGTTTGGGAAAAGTAAAGGATCTTCTCATCATATAAGACCCCATGAATTGTCTTACGAACATAATGAGAGCAGTTCTGCAAGCGAAAATATTTCATCTGTTCCAAATGTTTCCCCTGCAAGAAAATTATCTGATAAAGAGAGCAGTTGTCCAGAATTGTTGAATACATCTCAAGGTTCTTTGAAGCATAGTGGCGGAGGCATTGATGGCATCACTACCAGATCACAGACAAAGGTAATCACTAATCAGCTTGTTTAATGGAGTATTTTTTTACTGTTTAGGCAAATCATGTCCAGATTCTTAATTCATTGTAGCAAATCGGGGAGCCAACTTTGAAGAAATAAGTATTTAATTTTTGTATATAACTAAATTTTTTACACCCTATTATCAGTTTTTTGGCTCCCATTTGTATTTTTTTTATGTGTTATTATTAGACTTCCTTGTGGCCTTCGGAATGTTTGTTGCCAAATATTTCAGGGAAATTTACATATTTAGCTCACAATTGTTCTGTATTTCCGTATCTCGCACCTAAAATTCCATATCTACATACATAGAACTTTGGTGCTTTAAAGCTATGAACAAAAAAGGTATAATTTTGCTTTGAAAAGTGTAATAGCATGATTTTTTATGTGATATTAAAGATTGCATTCATTGAGTGCTGCCTGTAAATATGAAAGTTTGTGTGTGAGATATGTAAATATGTCAGAATTGTGTGCTATATATGTAAATGCCCCAATATTTTATTTTCCTATTTACAGATCCAGTCTGTTCAGTTCCTTTTTAACCCATAATTCTGTCCTTATAAATTATATTGAGTTTTTTTTTTCTTCTGCCGATCCATGCCTCTTTCTTGCTGTTTGCTCTTGCCACTTCCACACGCTTTGAATTGGAGCATTTTTTTTCTTTTTGATCGGGGCATTTATATACATACCACCCAATTCCTATGTACTTAGATTTGTAACACCTAAATTTTATATTTTACATTTATACCACCCAACTCTTTCATATCACATTAAAAGTACCGCTAATTTGACTTAAAAGAAATGAAATACATCTTTTTCATGCATAGGTAAGGTGGTCTGAATGTAAAAATTGAAGTTTAATTGTTAGATATGTAAATACATAGGAATTGAGTGGTATGTATGAAAATATTCCTTTTTTATTTCATCTGTGTTCTTCCCTTTGATTTGATCTTTTGCTTCTTTTTCTCTATATTCATACTCTTAGTATCATTAAAGCATTTTATAAATTTATAGCGTGCACACTACAACCTTTTTGTTGCGAAAACATCATCTTGCATCACTACATGAATGGCAGGCAGCGTCAATAATGCCCAAGGAAGGTGCTCCTGCTCCAGTGGTAAATCATTCAAAAATGAAGCAATTAGAAGATGAAAATTATGCTTTGAAGCAAAGGTATTTATTGAAGCAAAGAAGTTATCTTTTTAACTTTTAACATACGTGGTAATTGCTTCTTTCTTTGAGTGTTGCAGGTTAAAGACAATTGAGGAGTCAATGTTACTTGAGCTGCAGCATGAAAGGAATAAAATCAAAACACTGGTTGACCAGGTAAGGGTACACAGCACCCAATTCGTATGCATTTACATATTTAACACCTAAACTTTGCATCTTGCATTTATACCACCCAAATATTATTTATCACATAAAAAATACCACCATTTTAACTTTTAAAAAGTGAAATATACCTTTCAATGCTTGAAAAAGGTGATGGTATGTATGTAAAAATTAAAGTTTAGGAGTTGCATATGTAAATAGATAATAAGTGGGTGATATGTATGTAAATCTTCCTTTTTTATTTGTATAGATGTTAGCTATCACTTCCTAATCCGCTTTTCATTTTAAAGTACCACATAATGCTTTTCTTCTTAGGACACTGTTACAAGCAAAGTGCCCAACTTTTGTTTGCACAATTTAGGGATGCGATATGGGTTGTTGCTGATCAAATTTCGATCAAAACTCTGAATCATAATTTCTATATGGAACTTGATTTGAACCAATTCTGCTGTGTCCTGAAGAATGATTTGAGATGAGGGAGAGATTGGAGGGGCCTTGAAAAATGAAGAATATAATGGGGAAGTAGTGTTTGGTAGGTGATGGGGGAGAGATCGGTGGGCATTGTGAGCCTTGAAAAATGAAGGACAGTGAGAAAGTGATGGAAGAGTTGAATTAACTTTCTTTGGTATTTTTTAAATGATTTTTTTTTTCTTTGAATAGGTTATTTAATAATTTGATTACTAACTAGCATCTTGCATCATATGGGTTTTTTATATAATATATAGTGAAACATAAAACTCTTAATTGTGGTGGAACTTCAAAATGTATGAATTTGTTAAAAATAGAATTCAAAAAACAGAAGAAAATAAATGTTATGTTAGCATGTTCACATATTTTTTTAAATTGAATGAATAAATAACTTATTCAAACTCTTTATTATCATGAAGATATATTGTAATTATGCAAACGGATTTAATAGTTTCTTGTGAGCTATTAAGTCAGCTTGATTGCCATAACTGTCATGAAGGTTTTCAGAATACTAGGATTAAAAAAGTGTATACTGAAAACACAATGACAATAATGAAAAAGTTTAGAAGCAATTAAGTGAACTAAAAATTTAGAAGATGGGGGTGAAGAAACTTGAAATAAGAAACTTAAAAACCACTAGATATGAGATAGTTTACTCCTTAAAATTCCCTGTTGCCATTCCTTCATCTCGATCTGCAATTTTGTTGATGATTAGCAATTTCTTGTTCACACTGAGTAAATCTAAGAATAGCATGAAAATGTTTAAAGAAAGTTGAAAAGGTGAGTATGTTTAAGAGAGGAGAAGAACCGAATTCAGGAATTAATTAGATGCTAGACCACCAATTTTTTTAAAGCATTACACTTAGAACTTTAGTTTACATCCATGACAAGGAGAATTTTACTATGAAAGCAATTCTTTACATCAAAACTGTAAAATTCTCCTTTTGATGGTAAATTAAAAACTGTATGGTGAGGAACTGGTTACGCATGTTTGCGGTGACTGATTAGCACCTTAAGTTTTATTACAGAATGAAATTTATACCCGAATCTGTATTTTTTAGGCAACTTCAAACTGAATAGTTGTCTATGTACCAGCTGGAAGAGAAAGAGAAGAAGCTTGAAGAAGCAAACAAGGAACAGGAAGCTTTAGTCGACATTTTTTCGGAAGAAAGGTCCAGGAGAGATGAAGAAGAGGCATCATTAAAGAAGAAGCTAAAGGTGATGATTTTGCTTTGCTTCATTGCTTTGTCTTAGCTTTTCTACGGGAAATGAATGCAGAACTCTTCTCTCACTCTCTCTCTCTCCAGCTTCTAATACCTTGTTTAATAACTCTAATCCTTTGATCTAACTTCTCAATATTGTGATTTTATAATGGAAGGAAAAAAAAATGGTCAGATATTGATTACATTTCTTATGAGTATAAGTTTCAAATTCATTTGGTTTGGGAGATGAGTGCAATGTAAGTTTTGCTTTGGATATATATATATATATATATATATATTGCACTCATCTCAAATCAAATCTAGCAGCAATGTCATATATGCCAAACAAATTTTGTTCAGAATATTGTAACCTAAATCTTTTCTATTGTCTAATCTGTTTATTTACCTTTTCCAATATCAAAGGATGCTCAGGATGAAATACATGCCTTGCTAGAGAAGTTGGCCTCAGCCAAGTAATAATTCTAGTTGTATTTGAAGGCTGGAGTAGAGAAAATTTTGAAGGCCCATTGATTGGAGTTCTGAGCTCTCCAGGAGAAAACAACTCATACCTCTCAGGGCCTCATCCGAAAGATTCTGACACATCTTTGGTACTATCTGCACTAATTTCCTTTTGATTATTTTGTTTCCTTCACTAATTTTTGACCTTTGTAATTATGCTATTTCTGTGGCAGAAATCCCTAACCCTCTCTTCTTTAACCCCCATACCAAATTTCTGTAGGCATAGTTTAGGAGATCCTCTTCATTGGTCTGAGTTTTCCATTCTTTATTGTTAGCTGTTAGTCTAGAAAGAGAGATAGTGGGTGTGTGTCCGTCATTGTAAACACTTTGTTCTGAGGGTATCATCTCTCATACTAATATTGTAATTACTAAGAATTCTTTAATTATTTCCTCTTTTTTCTTTTTTACTGCTTCATTTGATATCAAACTAAATTAAACAACGATATTGCTCTGAAGTGGTCTGAAATCATGTTGATTGCAGTGGTTCATTTTCAGAATTTTATTTTATGGTCTTCTCATGATCTTATGTTGAAATTTTGGTTTAAACCATGTGATTCCCGGGGGTATGTAGGAAATGCTATATGATGAATATGAAAGATTCGATTATTATGTAATTTTTCATATGTTCTCAGCTTATGAAATTAAAGTAAAAGAACATCTGAAGGCAGGATTGCAACTTCAGCTAGCTTATGGCTATGTTTTGGTATGAATAAATAAACAATGCTACGGTTAATTTACTATTAGCATTTGTTTTTCTTATTGGAAGAAAAAAATAATTGAGATGTTGCTTTAATCAAATGTCGTAATGCGAGCAGACAGAAAAAATGCATTTTCTCGTAATTAGAGTTTGGGATAAGGAACATATCTTTTATTGTATTGCTATTGAGGGCTGAGATTTTTGTTAAGTCTATTTAATACTGTTATTTGTTCCTTTTAATTATGGCTTTCTGGCTTGTCATCATATTATTGTTTGTTTATAACTTTCATTTTTATTTTAAATTATGGCGAAACAATTGTTTACGATTGGATGCACGTGTTCATGAATTTGTCTTAATAGTAAAATTTTATACTACGCACAGGTGGTCAGAGCATTCAGTATTGTTTTGAGCTGCATATCTTACGTTACTGAGAAAATAAAGTTTCCTTTTGTTTATATATTTGAAAGATTTACACTCAATTCTCATGTATTTATATATCTAATACTCACATTTTAATTGCTCATTGTATGCCATCTTATTTAAGTTATATTTTAGTTTAAAAAATTAAAACGGTGATATTGTGTGATATAAAAGAATTTGGTAATATAAATATAAGAGGCTGAATAGATTTGGAATTGATTTACAGGAATTTTTGGAACATCAAAGTTGTGCCCAAAATGAACTATAAATTGTCACTGGTTGAGCGCAAATGAGTGGGGCTAACCGACATGATTGGCATTTGATGGCCCTTAATAAACATAGGATTATGATAAAAATATTAGGTGTGTAGTCGCTCCTCTTAAATTCGATTTTATTAAACTGAATTAAATTATTGGTCATCACTTTTTTGTCACCACGCATTTGATTGGATTTAAATGATGCAACAATATTTATTTTTAGCTGATTTTTATCAATATTCTAAGGTCATCTAAACCTTTATTACTGGATGAAAATCATGATAAAGTTTGAAGTTTAATGTTTACTTGATTTCTAATATATTTGTTGGTTCCACTCTTTCAAAAGAAGTGATGTTTCTTTGGCAGCCTCCTTAAAATAACTGTAAACAATTTTTCTTATTAGAGATACATGACATCCAAAACATTACTATTCATAAATGTAACACCTATAACTGACATATTTATGAGTATCATGATCAAATCATTAAGAATTTAATAAAGATAAAAAACATGAGTTTGACGTATCATCAAGAATTTTGATACGACTGAGAAATTTAAGAACGGATGAAAAAGTTGGGATATATTTATAAATAGCAATGTTTCGAGAGCTATGTTTCGTTTTTAGTACTTTTGTTTAAATTAAAACATTGTGGGCATAAATACCTTTTAAAATTTTCAAATTATTTTTTTAGAAAGTGTACCTTTTTTTTTTAAGAAAAAAGAATTTGACAAAAAGAAAGGATGGAGAATAGCACAGCCTTTAGAAAGCCCTTACATAATAAATTATTTGATTAATAGCCTTTATTTGTTTTCACCGCCAACCAACATAATGATTATGGAACAATTAGGGGAAATGAACACTTCATGTCTTCATTTAGATGGAAATGAACACTTGATTATGGAACAATTGAGAGAAGAAGATGGAAATGAACACTTCATTTCTTCATTTACATAAATTTTCGTTGATTCTCATTAGAGATCTTTATGCTTCCCTCTAATCTCGCCTCCAACTCGGCAGTCCGCTCTCTGAACTTCAAATCAACAATTTCTAGTGATAGATTAGATCATCTCCTCTGATCTACCAAAGGAGGATTATCAAATAAAAGTAGAGTTCAAGCCTTGGGGACACCTCCATCTTCTTCTATCACTCTCTCTATACCAGTCTTTCCAAGGTTGTATGAACCCATAAATGATACGGGAACGGGATCTAACATTCCAAAAGAATTCAACACATTTGTTTACTCACAAAATGGAATATCCAACAAGCAATACTTCAGCTCCACCTTCTCAACATTTA
>NEWO01000125.1:1086500-1106470 GCA_003013225.1 Phalaenopsis aphrodite | reverse complement strand
AAGGGCTTTGGGAAACCTTGGTCGCCCCATCGAGGAGTTCCGGCATGAAATAATTTCTGGAGCAAATTCATCCATTCTTCCACCATCAATGATTTCATTTGCTGCACGTAGCTTAACTCTTTCTCCATTATCGCTTCTGCCTCCGTCAAATACTTCATCTTGTACTGCAGTTTCTTCAGCTATCAAACCCAATAAAATTATACTTTACTTGTATGATTCTTCAAATTCAATATATATATATATATATATATATATATATATATATATATATATATATATATATATATATATATATATATATATATATATATATCCTTTTTTTAAATTACTGTATTCGTTGGAAGTCTCCCTTTCACATTATTATAAGATGAACATTTTTTTCTTGCAGATTGCATGTAAATCATGATATTTTGTTGTAGGTTTCGCAGCAAACATCATTGGCCTTGTATCGATGCAAATCAAAATCAAGTGATTTAATATTTTTAAAATAGAGAGATTCACATACATATCTATGCAGATTACACTCAATTCTTATGTATTTATCATATCTAACACCTAACTTTAATTTTTTTACATATATACCGACTTACCTATGCATGAAAAGGCATATTTCACATTTTAAAAGTTAGTAATGTTATTTTTTATGTGATATGAAAAACTGAATGGTATAAATGTAAAAGGTAAAATTTAGGTGTTATATATGATAAAAAATGGATGTTATGTATGTAAATGCCCCAAAAATATAATAGAAATATCACTGTCAGTATTTGAATCCCATCTTAAGGAGAGAATTGAATTAGAATCTCCAGACCAATTTTTTTCACTTGAGAAAATAAGATCCCTATGACCAATTTAGAAAACACCCAAACTAATGATAGAAACATACCTGCGCTTGAATTATGGATGCCATAAGTAGTTCCATCTCCCTCTCCTCTTGATCGGCTCCAAGCTTTGCTCTAGCAGCCGCTGCAGCCATAGATGTTGCAATGGCAGCTCTGACTTGAAAGGTTCTCGCACCAAAGCTCTTTTCGGGGACACGAGCTTAAGAGATAATAGAGACAGAAATAATAATAAAAAAAAGTTAGTTATGATATATAAATACATAAATATTTGGAACTCCTATGTATTTACATATCTAACACCAAAATTTTGTTTTTATTATACAACCCCAATCTTTCATATCACATCCAAAAACAACCATTTTAACTTTTAAAATATGATACAATTTTTCATTCAAAGGTAAGGCGGTATGGATGTAAAAATTAAAGTTTATGTGTTAGACATGTAAATAAATAGGAATTGAGTGGCATATATGCATATCTACCAAAATATAATTTATAATCAACTAGACTATAGCATGGAGCACTTAAAATAAAATACGCTACAAATCTACTTGTATTAAATGATAGCATGAACTCAAATAGCAATTACATACTTTCACATCATTACCAGAAAATAAATAAATAAATAAATAAAAAGATTGATTGCAAGTTAAGCGAAACACCAACTAAACAAAGTTCAAATTTGAACAGAAGAAGAAAGAACACAAGTTGACTTGGACAATATCAACAATTGGTTGGGAGCTAATCTATCTCATGGCAGCTTTGACATCCAAAAATCCATCCAAGCACAAATAAAAGAAAATTTCAAGCTTCTGGAGTTCTCAGGCATCTAAAATCAAATTACAAAAAAGGGATTCTCCATCAAACAAAAAAAAAATTTAAGAAAATACATGAAAACATATAAAACAAAGGTTATGTTGATGCTGCTTATGTGACATCACCAATATATGAAAGATCGACTTTAGGATATTGCAAGCTATTGGGAGAAATTTGCTGACATGGAGAAGCAAGAAACAATTTGTTGTCTCAAGATCAAGTGATAGATCTAAATTCAAAAAAATTTCTCAAGATATCTAAACTCCTATTGATTAAAATTAAACAATAAGATTCAAAAATTAAATTAAAATGATCTATAGGATATAATATGATAAAAAGCCTCGCATCAACTTTGCTCACAATCTAATACAACATGATCAAACAGAATGTAAAAATTAATAGGCTTTTCATAAAAGAGAAATTACAAAGTTAACTTGTATTCCATATTTACCAAGAAATCTTACAACCCTGAATTCAAAAATTATCTTAAGCAATTTTAAAATATTAAATCTCTACCGACTAGTTTCAAGGGGAGTAATGAAAGTACTAAGATTGCTTAGTGAGAACTGAAAGAAGACACGAATTTATATGCTAAATAAGGGAAAACATGTCCCATGAATTCATATGCTTAACATAAAAAATTTTGGATAATAATTTTAATTCTTAAATTCATTATAATAATAATTTTCAAGTATTTGCTAGGTTGTTTTGCCTATAAATACCCATTAGGGGAATGAATAAATCAACTTTTCAGCCACCTCTTTCTAAGCATAGCATAAGAATGGGTTTCTTCAACAAAGACAAGTAACGCACTGAAAGTATTGTTGCAGACCAAAAATAATAGACGGATTATAAATTTTTAAGTCTCTTGCTGTTCAATTATGCCTTAATGGGTAGATTGATCTAGAAAATATTAGACAGTAAATGATAGTAGTTGGCTATCATTCAAGATTAATACTGCATATCATGCCCATATTGGATTGCTTGAAATCAAATAATCGTTGACTACAGTTTTTGGTTGAATTCTTCTTAATAGAACACCCCCTTTATAAATGTCCTTTTTATATGCATGCTCAAGCTAAATATGTATGATATGAAATATTCATGAAGGATAATGGCATTCACCTTTTCTATCTTTGTAAGTGATCTTTTAATATTTGGGCAAACATTCATATTTTTATTATTACTGTTGCACCGGATAGCATGATGGATTAATTTTTTAATATTTTTGAGGAGCAAATATATTAATTCTCAAGTTAAAAACCGCCAGTTATGTATCATCTTTGATGTAATCAAGATCATTTGAATTGTCAGAACTAATAAAGCTATTAACGATATTTATTGGAATGATAAATCTCTATAGTTTGATATCCTCTCTCGGTAATTCTTCTAGGCAGTTCATGCTAATTAAAACTGACTAAGAGATCAAGACACATGTAGAGACCATAGGCATGAAAGATAGCTTGGCAGGTTCAGCCAGGACTTACTCATAGACTAGTTCCTTTCCTATTAATAAGGGTACGGTATTTACCCATCTTTCTCATAAATAAAAAAAATAACATCATAGGTAGTGAAAAATATGATATTACACATTTTTTAATAGACTAATCTAGTAATATTAACATAGTGAAACAAACATAATGATTCTTATTCACAGGAAGACAAGAAAATATATCGTTACTAAAGTCCCAATAAACTCAAAAAAAAAAAAAAGAGAATAGATTCATCAATTGCTACCTGCTTGTTTATTTCCCTTGGCATCCCCATCTTCAACCTTGATATCACTGAAAAAAAATTACAGAAAAAGGTGAACAGCACAGCTGAAATACTTTTTATTGGAAATATCAGTTAAAAGAAATAACTAATAATTAGTATATAAATATACCAACCTCTTGAATTCATTTTTAAAAGGAGATGAAACAGGTATAGAAAATTTATCTCGATTAGTTTCGAACGCCAACCTAGCAGATGGATTCTCTTGGCACAACGCCCTGATAGCAGCATCCACTGCAACAGCAGCAACATATGGGCCGCAAACTGTAGACAAGGATGCTACCTAACATAGAAAAGGTATGATAAGAAGGAAAATAAATCAATAAACGTGAGCCAGAAAACATGAACTATGACAAAACAAATCATACCTGTTTCATAAATGAGTCTGGAGTATCAGTGAACGGTGGAAAGCATCTTCTCTTCAAAGGATGGCCCTGGCAAGAAATCTCTGCACCCTCTGTCTCAACAGGTTTGTCACCATTTGCTTCTGTCAACACTGGGGGATTGTCATTTAAAACCTGCAAGCTAGACTTGTACTCCTCTAATGGTGTTATTAAGTTTTTACTGCTAGATTTTGCGCTGATAGTTCCTAACATATGCTCGCCAAAAGGCAGATGTATAAGCCTAGAAATACAATCAAGTTTATTCTTAGTTCGAACATGTTGAGCAATAAGATCCCAGTCATCTCCATGCTTCAAAACAGCTTCAAGAAGAAGCAGAGTCTCTGTGTCAGTCCACACTGGAGATGATTGATCTTTTACATCGGCATGGTCATTTGGGGGTGTCAAATGTACATCAGTTTTTCCATTCATTGTTTCATTAGTCCGGCATTTTGAGCACATTGCAATACCGCCCTGGTAATAGCAACAGACTGAACAAAATAACTTTTCCATGTGTATGATCAACGTCAAAAATCAACAACAAATTAAAACAAGAATAAATCAACTCAAACACATATTAATAGGAAAAGTAAACTTGATAGTAGAAATGTTTTCATTCTAAATTCCACATATATTTACGGTAACAGATCAGGTAATTGTATTCCTCAATTTTTCTATGGGGTTTGGTTTGTCTGCAAGGGAAAAATAGGTTTATAATAAAAAATAAATAAAAGTAACTGCAATATTATTGATACCTGACTTAACCCAAACAAAAATAATATTATTGCTGAAATCAACTAAAGGTTACAGCCAAAGGACTCAAGAATAAAGACTAAAAAAAAAAACACAACACGGACTTAAACTATGGCTCAGGTCGAGAATGGTGGATGTAAAGGGTATGGATGGCTGAAGAACTGCAGTCTGCAGGGCAGCAAGTTGGGGATTGGGGAACTGGATTGAAGAGGCAGCTGGAAGACGGCTGGCTACTAGATAGCAGCAGGGGAGGGATGAAAGGTTGACGGTGAGAATCTAATAGGGAAGGGTGAGGCTCGTCCGTTGGAACTGCCACAGAGCAGTTAGCCTGTGGGTGACAGATGGAGGAATTGTGGTTGAAGGGAAACCACCCAGCAGGTTAAAGGACAGTTGTAAATAGGAGGGATGGTGGCAACAAAAAAGAGGTTGCGGGAGGAGAAAGCGAATCACCACCTCGGAGAGAAATACAACCGGAAGACCACTCGTCCTCGGATAAAGTCCGAGGAGGGAAAACAGAAGACTTTGGCTGCTGTCATGATTAAAAACACAGCAAAAGAGAAAAAATAAAATACAAAAATCAATTATATAAGCCCTAGATAGTTAAGGGAGGGGCCCCACTCCAATTGGTTGATGGTTCACTGGCTTGGAGGGTTCGCCAGCCCATCAGAATGCCGGATCGGTGCGGGACATGACTCACGCGTCCGCTGCTTGGCGTTTCCGAGCCCGCTAAGATGACAACCGCGGCAGTCTCCCCAGTTTGGGGGAATTTTGATCTCATCCGTCAAAACTTCTGTCTCCTCATAGTAGTCAGATCGACCTAGTTGAAGGTAACAAGAATGCTACAAGCTCCCGACACGTCAATTTTGTCGGCGTTGTCATCCCAAAGCACATTCATCCACTTTTGGTACAACTTGAGCTGGAGCAGTATATCGTCGTAGATTCCAACAAGTCAAATCCTGAGCAAATAAATTTATAATATTCATCTCTCACTCCTCGTACTCAACTGCATTTACGCAATAAACAAGCATGTCAACAAGAATCAACTCTGGAATGACATCAATGGAAGATTGGACCACACTGAAGCATAACCACTTAAAAATGTATCTTTTAATTATTGGAAAGATAATTGATCCTGCTGTAGAATGTTCTTGTCCCCAAATATCCTAAGGCGATTTCCAACGCAGTGGTTCATCCATCATGTCTGATCATTTGTCGGTGGGTATACTATTAAACTGATTCTAATACCCAAATGACTTCATATAGACTTCTAAAAGTAGCGCAGAAGAGTCTCATCTTTGACATGTTGTAACTCCCTCAGTAGGGGCAACTCAAGAAGTAGACTATATATCTCTTATCTAAGATTTTATGTATCTGGTGTCGGATCCTTGAACTTAAGACCGGCTTGCCACCAATGTTAGTTCCGTTGGAGTGTCTCCCATGGGCTAAACTTGAATTACGTGTTTTCTCCCTCATAAGTTGGAATCTGGTGCTCTTCCTTTGCGTCCTCATATTCTACTATGTCATAGTCTATTTTTTCAACTGTTTCCTGATCAGTGAAAGAAATTATTCTCTTGGTTGGGCAATCTAATTCAATATGCTCAAATTTGTGGCACTTGAATTACTTCCTAACTGTAGCAAATTTGAGAATGCAGATTGGTTCCACCTATTCTCCATTTTGAACTAGTGCTTCTCAAGTGAGGTCAACTTGGATATTCCATTGTGTGCGCTCGAGTTGAATCCACTCGTAGGACAAAACCGAATTTCATAACCGGGGGCTTTGTGCACTAATGACCATGGGACATTACAAGCAACTTCCATCAAGCAAATTATGTGAATTCTGAAGGCAATTCCAGAAATTTATGAGGCATGTTGTTATATTTGTTATCCATGAAGTTGTTAGAAGACCCCACCCGTAAGTTATTTATAACGATGACCCCTGATTGCAGGGTCAATTATTTACGTTATTTTTATGATAGCAATGACGGTTGAATTCCTTCATTTCTCGTTGGACTATTTGTATTCGTTTTCCATAAGGTTTATTTGGCTTCTGTCTTGGATGTTACTTCTTTTTCTTTAGGACACTATTACTGCTCCTTTGGATGTTTGTTTTTTTATCACACATTTTGTTATTTGCCTTTCCAAGTTCATTTGTGATTGTGTTTTAATAGAGAATGTTGTGATACTATTTGATTCAGTGATTCTCATGTGTTACCTAAATAGAGCACTTACTTAAAATGGATCACAAAGTGAGAGACGCAGAAGAAGAATTGCAGTTGCGGTGTGTTTGATGTATGAGTGCAACTCATCCGTAGAATGGTCTTTTTGTATGACATTATCTTACAATGGTGATAAATGAGTTGGTGAGTTGCTTATAGGTAGGGGTGTAAACGAACCGAACACGAACAAACAGAGCTCGTGTTCGTGTTCAGTTTGATTTGTTTGAAACATGTTTGAAATGTTCGAATTGTTCGAATTAATTGAATTGTTTGAAATCTCACAAATTTATTTGTATTGTTTGAATTGTTTGAAATCTTTCAAAAGTTTAAACCTATATGAAATTAATGCTTAAAATTGTATGAATCACAACACAAATGCAAAATAGCCGAAGCATAGCTCATAATAAAACTATAATATCATATCTCATCCATAAAAAATTCAGATCCACAACTAATATGCAAGATTTCACTCTAAAAAAACTAGGCTTCACTTAAAGAAACTAAATAGATTTAAAAGAAATATAAGAAAATTTAAACTAAGAGACGAATCTGAAGATAAACACGAAATTATAAAATTTAATATAAGCTAAGAGGTAAACCTGAAGATCATATTATAATTTATAGGATTTAATTTTTAAAAATATGATAACTTTTTAGAGTATATAATTATTTTTAAAATATGAAATTATAATATTTTATATTTCAAACAATAACGATTCGAACACGATCGAACAAATGACTTTTCCTGTTTGGTTCGTTTATAAACTGAACGAAAAAAAATTATTTGTGTTCGTCTCGTTTGCTTTTCGAATGAATCGAACACAAACTCTCCGACGAGCCAAACATGAACTCTCCGACGAACAACGAGCTTTTTTGATAGTCCTACTTATAGGACACCGAACAAGATTCAACATGTTTCGTATGTCACAGTCCGTATTTATTAATCTCCTACAGGAATCATGGACTTCAAAGCTCCTCCATAATGACTTCCAGAGAATTTTTAGCAATAACTATCTATATTTTATCACAAAATGAATTTATGAGAATAACAATTGAGTGATTTCAGCACTCATCAAAGACAATCAGCAGATACTTTTTAGTTGAGTTGAATGCCCTTGTTAGTTTATCATCCAAAATTATCTAGCCAGATGAGCCAATATTTGAGAGGACGCTCATAGAGATTGCATATGACTAGCGTGATATGTCGGCATCCTATTCCGAAGCAACTGCAAATTGTGGTGGCCACAATGACTCTCCACAACTATATTTGATGACAACCTTCATGCAATGTTGTTTTACAGACAGGAGTTGAATTACCTAAGAGTTACACCCAGAATGTCGAAGATGCTGGGGAAATGATTGAATTGAGAGAGTAGATTATAGACGCCATCGTTGGTTAATGAATAAACCAATTGTATTGTTTTTCTTCTTGCTACTTTATTTACGATGGGTGGTGAAAGCTTTTATCATTTATTATATTGATCTTTTGTCTAATCATCTATATCTTGAATCTAAATTTTATTTCTCACTCTTGCATGTATTACCTCCCACCTGAATGGTCGAAGAGGCAATCGTGGATATAACATGTTAAATAAATATTTATTGCATGTCTATTTTTTGTTATTTGGAGGTCAGTGATGACCTATATATCGTTATTGGTTCGTTTCACATGTGAAATCCCAATGAAAACAACCAATTTCCTCTCATTTTTTCAATATTAAGGTTTTTTTAGGCTCTTCTGAATGTCTTTTTTTGTGATATGCATATGTGACACATACGAGCTCAACATTACGTGTTTTGAAAGCAATCAGATACACTTTTTTATAAGGTCTGTTGTCTTTTTGTAGCGACAAATTCGTTAATTTCTGCTATGGTCTCTAAGACTTGAGGGTTTAGTAAAACTTGCATTGGTTAATTATAATATTTTTTTCGCTCGTATTGCTAAGTATTTGTGCTCTGTTGTTTTGAACCTTCAGAAAAAATGAACTCCGGTACCTCCAGTGCATTGTACTGCCACTGTGGGCTATCATACTCCCTGTTTACTTCGTGACAACCACATAACTCTGAGAGACAATTTTACAGATGTCCGAGAAGACAAGAAAGCTGCGACTTTTTTAGGTGAGAAGATGAGTTTGAGGAATCGAAAACTGATAATGATCGGGTGTGGTGAATTTCATTGGAGGACGAATTATCTTGTGACACAAGCCAAGTGCATTTTAAAAACAATGTTATTATACTATTAATTTTTATTTTAATAATCTTTTTATTTTGATTGTCATGTTACAGTTATGTGAGGTGCCTACTTTGATTTTGTAATGTTCAAATTTGATATTTGCTTTCAAGTATGAAATGTGCTTAGTATGAAAATTTATGCTATAAACATCATTATAATACGAGGGTAGAAATGTCATTTCTTCAGAAACAGCTACAATACATCTGTTTCAAAATTGCAAAAAACAAACAGACTACACCTGCGTAGCAGCTTTTTAATAAGTTGCAACTGTCCTAAACAGACCCTTAAAGAACCTTTAGTGAATCTATGAATTTTAATCAATAAGTCCTTCCAAAACATCCATAAAATACCCAAATGTAATAAATATCTTAAATAATGAAGACAATACCCCAATAGCTTAGAAAAATTGATATGGATGGTGGGTCAACCAAAACTGACCAGCCTAATAATGATGGACCTATTAATGTAAACAATCATGTGATGTGAGATTTGTCTAAGTAGAGCCTACAAATCAACATTGAATATGAGATAATTCTCTCTCTTGGATCTTAAGAGTTTCATTATCTTAAGTAACTTTCAAACCTTTCTTTCCTTGTGTTTGCTTTTGTTGGCATGAATATAAAGTTTGGAGTTGGAAGCTTTCTTCCATCAAAACTGAAGTAAGAAAGTTTTAGTTTAGCTTGCCAATTGGCTCCACTCCTTAGTTTAATGCACCCATTAAAGTCCATCTCAATTTTTGTTCTTCTTTATTTTCATTTTCCAATTGAAGTGTGGAAATATTTAGGAGATTTGGGAGTTTCTTTGCTTACCAAACTTTGTAATATTATTTTAAAAACTAAAAAGATGCCTAAGGAGTAGAGGAAGAGTATGTTGGACCCTATTTTTAAAATAAAGGAGATGCACAAGAGTGTGCAAATTATAGAGGAATTAAGTTGATGTGTCATACTTTGAAATTAAGGGAGAGGGTAATTGAACATAGGTCAAGATGTATTACAAAGATTTCTCATAATCAATTTGGTTTTATGTTGGGCAGGTATACCGTGGAAACTATACATTTATTGAGAGGTTTGGTGGAGAAGTTTAGAGATAATAAGTAGGATCTACATTTGATTTTTATTGATTTAAAAAAAGCTTACGATAAGGTTCCAAGAGATGTCCTTTGGAGCTTCTTGAGAAGAAAGGTGTTGATATGACTTATATTCAAGTAATTAAAGATATCTATACTAGAGTTGTTACTTGTGTTCAAATTGAAGGAGGATTAACCAAATATTTTCCTATTTTTGTTGGATTACATCAGGGTTCAACTTTAAGCTCACATCTTTTTGCTTTAGTTATGGATGCTCTTACTGGACATTTACAGGAGGATGAACCTTGGTGTATTCTTTTTGCTGATGATATTCTTCTTGTGGATAAGTTGAGAGAAAAAACCCAGGAAAAACTTGAATTATGGAGGTTTACATTTGGAGTTTAAAGGCCTTCATTTGAGTAGAACTAATATTGAATACATGGAATGTAATTTTAGTAGTCGTAGATCTAGTGACAGAAGTGTAACTTTGGGCGATCAAATTATTAAAAGGTGTGAACGATTTAGATATCTCGGGTTTGTTGTTCAAAGCGATGGTGATATAGACGGGGATGTTAATAGTAGAATTCAAGTTGGTTGGTTGAAATGGAGGAATGCTTCTGGTCTTTTGTGTGATAAAAAAGTACCGCTTAGACTGAAAGGAAAATTTTATAGGAGGGTTGTGAGATCTGCAATGCTCTATGGTGTTGAATGTTGGCCTTTAAAAGAGAAGCATATTACTAAGTTAAGTGTTGCCAAGATGAGAATGATTAGGTGGATGAGTGACTTTACACTTAGAAACAAAATGCGAAATGAATATATCCGTGATAGGGTTGGTGTAGCTCCAGTGCCGGACAAAATTAGAGAGAGTCATCTTAGATGGTTTGGTCACATTAAACGTCGACCATCTGATGATCCGATTAGGAGATTAGATGTTTTAGATTCGACTTATGTTAAGAAAGGTAGAGATAGACCTAGGAAGACTTGGGCTTATTGTATAAAAAATGATCTTAATTTATTAGAACTAAATGAAAATATGACACTAAATAGGATGCAATGGAGGAAAATGATTCATGTAGCTGACCCCACGTAGTGAGATTAAGGATTTGGTAGTTGTTTATTTTCATTTTCGGGTGGAGAGAAGTGAGATTAAGTAATGCCATCGCCACCTTCTTAAGATGATCATTGTGATTTAAAGAGTAGTGAGATTTGGTGATCTTGTTGTCGTCTTAAGATGGAGTGATCCAAAACAAGCATTGGCTTCCATTTATTGCCTTCCAAAGTATACAACATCATTATCCCAAAATTAAGCTTACAAAGATTGTGATTAGTGCCTTTTGTAGTTCAACAAAAAGACTAAAATATTGGATAAAGGGTTGGAGCAAAAAAAAATTACTACTTCAAATGTCACATTGTTTTACTCCAATAAATATGGCATTGAGCACGAATCATTTAACTTATAAATTATGACAAAATTAATTGTTCTATCCACTTTTGTGATTTTCTAGAACCTCAAAGAGTTGGTCATCCTAATCAAGTTCAAGAGATCTAGAACTCTGATGATGATAAGGTATGTACTCAAGCTTTAGATAGAACTATAGAGTTTCTGGTAGGGTAAGATGTAACTCCAATCTAAAATACATATTCCAAATTGTTTTTTTATTAAAAATTTTAAACCAGAAAATATGAGTTCAAAGGTAGCCCTAGAATAAAACCTCTTGCTATTTTGTTGTTGGCCAAAAGATACACATGAGAATATAATTTTCTTTGGGATAAATTAAAATCACATGTATGGTTATTTCTCTTGATCGGTCTTGTTGCATATCCAACCCTCTCTCGATCTAACGATGGTCATACAGCGAACCACTTGATGGTGAAATTTCATCCATATTCTATGAGCATGTATCTTGCTGCTTAGAACTATCCCATAAATAATTCAAATGACTTAAATTAGGTATGATGAATTGCCATAAACAAACTAGTAGTTAGCCATCATTCATTGTCTTAGGCTTTTAGTGGAGATTATGTATGAATAAGAATGTCTAGAGCCATACATGATCGTTCAGAAATATAAATCCTAAATCACAAGCAAACACTTTCGCTGTTATTTTGTCTTCCCGTTTCATTCTCCTTTCCACTTTTTCTAAGCAGGCTTAGTTTAACCAGGAACAGTCCTCTTATTACTATGCTATAATACATTGAATTAGATTATTGCTATTTTAAAGCCAATCAGTTCAAATAGATTTCTATTCATACAAACCAAACCTACAAATTTCATACGACAAATGAACAGAACATAGAATAAGAAAATCAGAACGTACGTTGAATGAGTCATTCAATCCAGAACGATGGCGATCTCCACATAACCCGCATATAAGGCCATTAGCAGGCTTCCATTCCCCAAAAGCATCGGAATACGAAGTAAGGGGCGGCAGCCTGAAGCCGCTCTCTCCTCCAATGTGCGTTGTGTCAGCCAAAGAAGAGGAGGTAGATGACGAAACAGGCCCCGTAGGCACCACCTTCAATCCAGCCGCAGGGCCAATCTCCACCACTACAACCGGCCCACCATCTTCCTCTGTCTGCTGCTTCCCGTTAGACACACTAAAATTGATCAACCCCCATTTCTCAATGAAAAGGAAAACTTTCCGGAGAGTGCCAACGTCACCGACAAGACACTTGCGAACCTCCGTGAAAGTGAGACGTCTAGATGGATCCTCGCGGTACTTGTTAATAATGAAATCCCGGTACTCCTTATAAACCCTAGGGCTCCGCGAGTAAGATCCACCGTCGAAAAACTCCGGCAGCGATCTCCTCTCTATCTCGTGGATCTCGTCCCACTTAAACCAGCCTGCGTCCAATCGACACCATATGAAAATGATAACCCTAATAACTCTTTAGAAAGAAGAAGTAAGAATAGCGAGGTTCGTATAACAAACTGGAAGAGATCGGTATGGTGTGGAGTTCTCGTTCACGAAACCTCCTGGTTGAAAGATCGGCATCGACGCATTGCGCCATCTCTCTCTCTCTCTCTCGCTCTCTATCTCTCTGCGAATGGGTTGGGGACGGAGCCGCGGAAGAGAAGAAGAAAACCCTAGTCGGGTTGATGCGTAGCCGATGAAAAGAAGCGGAATACTGAAAAGCACTGGCCGCCGGTCGGCGGCTACTGTGATTCGTATCTACTGAAAGCTGAAATTTGGTTAAATAATCTAATAACAAATTAGGTTAAATACAATTTGTATCTCCTTCCTTAATGAATCTCAAATGAACCATTTATAAAAAAATATATAAAATTTATCATAAGTATAAACAGCCCTTCCGGGAGGTGAAGCTTGGTCTCTAAACCCGAGATAAGTCTAAACTCTGGAGATGATCCCTTGTCTAATAGCGATAAAACTCGTTAGCAGTATATCTCATCGAATGCCCTACACTGACAACGACAAAATCCGTCTAAGACTTTGCAAATAGAAATATTTGACTGAGACGACAAACCGACAAGACAGATGAGAAATGTAGACATCGCAAAACTTGAGCCAAAGCGAATCGGTCAACCATTAAAAAATAATTTATTAAAAATTATATTTTATTATTTAAAGCTTCAATTTAGATTATAGAAAATTCAACTCATCAAATGTGAAGGCATGTAATGACTAGGAACTTAACAAAAAAATGAAATATAAATTATGAAAATAGTTTTGGGTTTTGGGTTTACATTTCTCTTTTGGTGATCACCAATGAGCCATGCGGCACCTTCCATCTCCACCGCGGCCCGTAAGCTGAGCCGAGCTCTCATTTCCGCCTCAAAGCCCTCACAGCAATGGAGCTCTGCCGTCGAACAGACTCTTCGTTCCTTCCTCTCCTCCACCTCACCTCTCACTTCGACGCTCGTCGCCTCCGTCATCGACCCTCACCTTCTCCACCACCACTACCTCGCCGCAGGACTCTTCCACTTCGCTTCCCACCAACCCAACTTCGCCCATTCCCCCTCCTCCTTCCACTCTCTGCTGAAATCTCTATCCATCTCCAGCCGCCCTCACTCCATTGTCTCCCTTCTAAAGCTCGCACATGCGCAACAAATTCCCCTCCTTTCTCCCTCCATCACCCTCGCCGCCTCCTCTCTCCTCCTCGCCGACAAACCTCTCGAAGCCGCCGAGATTCTCAAGGACGCCGCCAATGAGATCCCTCCAAGCCTCTGCAATTCCGTGCTCGCGGCACTCTCTTCTCGTGGATTCCTCCTTGTTGCGACTCAACTGTTTGATGAAATGCTTCTTAGAGGCATTCAGTTTAGCACCGTTGGTTTCGGCTGTTTTATTGGGAAATTCTCAAGAGTGAAGGAGTTAGAAAAGACTCTTGATTTAGTACAGAAAGTTAAGAGTGGAAAGAACTGCCGAGTTGATGGCTCAATCATCGCCGTCTTGATTGCAGACAGTCTTTGTCGTGCTCGCCGGATCGACGATGCTTGGCGAGCTTTGGAAGGACTGAGGAAGCGAGATTGTAAACCTGATTTCATTGCTTATAGAATTGTGTCTGAGGGCTTTAAATCAGTGAACAGGTTTGATGAAATGGGAACTATATTGAAGCAGAAGAGAAAGTTGGGAGTGGCTCCTAGAGCTAAGGATTACAATGACTTTATCTTTTCATTGATTGCTGAAAGAAGAGTTTTGGAGGCAAAGGAAGTAGCTGAAGGTATAGTAAATGGAGATTTTCCTGTAGAAGATGATGTTCTTAACGCTTTAATTGGATCAGTTTCAGCTTCCGATTCTGCCTCAGCTGTCATGTTCTGTAAGTACATGATTGAAAAAGGCAGACTTTTGAGCCTTTTTGCTCTAAAAAATATGAGCAGGAGCTTATGCAAGGATGGTAAGAGTGATGAAATGTGGGAAATATTTAAAATTCTCATGGATAACGGCTATTTCAAAGAAGTCAAAGGGTATAATGTGATGGTTTCCTTTCTCTGCAAGGCAGGGAGAGTCAAGGAAGCTTATGGTGTGTTAAATGAGATGAAGAAGAAAGGCTTTAAGCCAAATATTTCCTCTTATAACCTCCTTTTGGAAGCTCTTTGTAGAGAAGACCTTCTTCGTCCGGCTAAAAAGCTCTGGGATGAGATGTTTATGAATGGATGCTGTGCTAATTTGATGACATATAACATCTTAATTAAGAAATTTTCGCTGGTTGGTGAAGCCAATGAGGCTCTGACATTGTTTGAACACATGTTGAGGAAACGTGTTGTTCCAAATGAGGTTACTTATTCTTCAACCATGAAGCTATTGTGTGAAGAGAATAGGATCTGTGAGGCTCTTGAGATATTCGGTCGTTGTTTGGAACAGGATGCTGTGCTCGCCAGTTCAACGTTGAGTGCTTTAGTTCTCTCACTTTGCAGAGAAGGTACGTTCCTGTTTGGGGTAAACTGTGTTTTGACAACTTATGCATTTTCAAAACGCTGAAAACAACGTTGTCAAACCGCACCTATTCAGTAGGTGCGGTGACAACTTTCTGGCTATGGTATGAATTTTTCAAAAAAATAAAAATTTGTAATTGTCAACGCAACTAGCTTATCAGTATATTATTTTTAATCAGCTTATCAGCTGATTATTCGAGTTTTTTTTTTGGTAAGATTTGCTTATAGACCACTCAATTTCTATGTATTTACATATCAGACCTAAATTTCTATGTATTTATATATATATATTGTCATCTTACCTATGCACGAGAAGGTGTATTTCACTCTTTAAAAGCTAAATGGTGGTATTTTTGATGTGATATAAAAATTTTGGGCGGTATAAAGGTAAAAAGTAAAGTTTCTAAATGTTTGATATATAAAAACATAAGAGTTGGGTGGTATGCATGTAAATGCCGCTAATTTTTCTTCCCTTCATGCAGGTAATTATGCATGTGCATTCACTTTCATGCATGGTATTACAGGCAGAATAGAAATTTGTGATTCAGATATCATTCTGTTGAAAAGCTTAGCAGATGCTGGAGAAATTAATATGGCTGCAAAGCATGTTGAGTTTGTAAAAAATAATTCTCCTTTCAAATTACAAATAATAGTGAATAAGCTCCATGAGTCTCTTTCTACAGCTCCAAAGCTTGATTCTGTTCTGCAGTTGCTTCAGGCTGTGCAATCACAGGGCCTCATTTCTGATGTTGGTTCTTGGACTAAATTTTAATTAGTGTGTAAATGTTTCTATAAATTGTTGTTAATTGATCAAGTCTATAGGTTTAATTAGTAAATTTTAACACACATTTGAATAATTTCGATGATCTGGATTAATAGACGTGATTATTTTTCATGTATGAAAATTCTAAGTGCAAAATTTTACGTGAAAATAGTGTCTGATGACCACCAAACTGATTTAAATAACCAACAAATGGTTTGCATCAGTTTGTTCTTGGCCTAAATTTTAGTGTGTAAATGTTTCTGTAAATTGTTTTATTAATTTGTTTGAAGGAAGATTTACAAACATACCACTCAATGACTATGTATTTACATATCTAACTCCCAAACCTCAATTTTTACATTCATGAAACCTTACCTATTGGTGAAAAAATAAATTTTATTTTTTATAAGTTAAAATGGCGGTATTTTTTATGTGTTATGAATATTTAAAAGTTAAAGTTTAGGGTTGGATTTGTAAATACACAAGTATCAGGTCGAATGTATATAAATGTCCTTTTTTTTTACGAGCATTTCTTATGGTCAGATCAATGTTGGGGAAGAAGAATGTAAGGGGCAGAGTGAGAATGGAAGATTGTGATGGGCTTCAGTGGCAAGATGGCCAAGAATGTGAGATTATCATAAATTGTTGAAATTAGAAGGGTGGGTTTGTAATGATTCTATTATTGAGAGGCTTCTCGAGAAAATATTAGGCCAGGACTTCAGATGTATGCAGAGTCCAATAAAGGAGCGACACGTGTAAAGTGGACCAATCAAAATGGATTATGATGTCCACTTTACACGTGGCGCCCCTCCTTATTGGACTCCAGATGATCTGGAGTCCTCACCTAGCCAGAGGCTGCACACATCCCCCAAATGCTCATGTATTTACATATCGAATACCTAAACTTTATTATTTACATTTATACCGCTGAAATATTTGATATCAAATAAAAAATATTAAATGTCAAAATTCAAGCATTAGATATATAAATACATAAGATTTATATCACATATACATAAATTTCCCAAAAATAATAATTAAATTGATACATAACAAAAGTCCACAGATTATAACAACACTTAAATAATTAAAAAAAAGGCATTTATATACATACCACACATTTCTTATATCTTTACATATCTAACACTAACACTTCTATATTTACAAATATACAGCTCAGTTTTTTCACAATAATTTCAAAGATAATCATATAAAACTTGAGGCTCATAACAAAGACAATTTCTTTCAAAAACACACGAACCAATGCCGGCCACAACTTCAAATAGATACAGATGATGAAGAATGAGAAAATTGTCAAAATAATCTCTCCGACTCTTTGCAGGGTGTGCTATTTTAGTCTCAAGTTCATAAAAATATCAACTTCAACCCCAAACTCTTTTAATACGAGTAAAAATAGTCCTCAATAAGGACCATATTAACCCCAATTTAAAAAGCTTGATAACAATTTTAACAACTTCATTAATTCTGAGAATAAAATGATCTCATACAAATAATTAGGAGATTATTTTGATATTAGTAAACGAAAAATTTTGCAAAAAATGCAAAATTTATCTGAACCGCTGCCGCTGAAACCAATTTTTCCTGCTGCTTCTGGCAAGGTGCGGTGAGAAATTTCTAGTTGAGGTTTGACTTTAAAAAAAAAAATTATGATAGTCACCACAGCTTTTTACAATATCAGATTATTCTTCAACAGCTTCTTAATAAGCTGCAACTGCCCCAAACATAGCCTCATCAAATAAAAATTTTATCAATAATTTTGATGAAATTTTGAGGTGAGTTGACATGTGGGAAATGCCCTTCTACTTCCATTATCTCCAGTGTAGTTGTCCCCTTTATTTTGCTCTTCATATAATATCCAACAGAAGTAGGCATAGCAATATCTTTTGTGCACTGAATTATTGTGCAGGGAAGCTCCACCTGCTCCAGAAGAGCCCTCTGGTCGCCATTAAAGGCCATTTTAGCTACAGATAAAGCAGTTTTTGCATTCATGGATTTCAGAGTATTCAAATATTTCCACAATGGGTTGGAATGATTGTTTCCCAGAACCAATTCTGCAAAACTATCAGCCCAAGCTTGGAAATCTGTTTCTATGTTGCTCAGCATGTGTTGGATCTCTGATGGCTCAAATCCTCCTTCATAATCTTCAGAGTTCATATACCTGTGTGATTTAAAAATGAAGCATTTACATATAGACCCAAAAAAGTGTCAAAATGGTCCCTCAACTCTTTTTAGATGTTCATTTGTCTCCGAGTCTATAGAAATGTTAAATTAGTCCCCAAACTTTTTTAACAAGAGTTTTTATAGGCACGGAGGCTAAAATGACCACGTAAATAACCAGGTGTCTCAGTATCTGTACAGATGCACTAACACTAACCGTGCGAGGATATCAATGAGTACAATATGGTTTAAGAGTAAGAATACTAACATATATCATAATGTTATTTGGAGAATATACAAACAAACTACACAAGTCTTGAATATTTCCGTATCTAAAATCTTTGACATCACATTAAAAAAAAATCACTATTAAAAAATGCTATATAAATGCATAAGAATTGTGTCATATGTATGTAAATTTCTCAATGATATTTTCAAGTTATCATATTGTATTCGTGTCTCCTTATTCATATTCGTGCAAGAAAGTATCACCAACCTTGGCGAGGCGGCGACAAGAACAAGATGACTGAAGAGGTCCGGTCGGTTGATGGAGGCGAGGCAGCCGACCATGCCAGCCAAAGAATGGCCGACGAAGACGACTCCCTTCAACTTCNGGAGGCGAGGCAGCCGACCATGCCAGCCAAAGAATGGCCGACGAAGACGACTCCCTTCAACTTCATTTCATCAAGAAGAGAAATTAGGTCATTAGCCAAGCCTTCATAGGAGAACTCTGGTTGTTGGCTCTCTGCAGCAGAAGAGAAGCTCCAATCAAAGAGCAAGAGCTTATATCTTCTAGAAAGTTCTGGAATCACATATTCCCAAATTTCCTGGCTTGTACCAAAGCCATGAGAGAGAACTAAGGTTATTTCTCCATTGCCTACGATCCTTGCCATCATGGTCATGGGAGAGAGAGAGAGACACACAGAGAGAGAGAGAGAGAGAGAGAGAGAGAGAGGAGGAAATGAGGTGGAAGGTAGAGGCTTTTTAATTAGGTGCATTTACATACAAACAAAGAATTTGTATATATTTACATTTCTTACACCTAAACTTTCACATTTACATATATAACATAACACTCATATATTTGGCATTACATAAAAAATAACACTATCACTAACTTTTTAAAAGCGAAATATATCTTTTCATGCATAATTTTTTAATACTAATGTGCCATAAATGTAAATATCAAATTATAGCGTAAGATATGTAAATGCATAAAAATTGTATGGCATATATGCAAATTTAAAATTTAATGAAGTGTTATATACAGAGAGAAAGAGAGAGAGGATCAAGAAGAAGCAAGAAGTGACAATGAAACGTAGCAATCAAGTGATAAATCTATATAATTTTTTTTTTTTTAATGTTTTTGTCCATTGATATTGTTTATGGCATGCCGGTTTCTCAACAGAAAGAGAGAGAATCAAGAAGAAGCAAGAAGTGACAATGAAACGTAGCAATCAAGTGATAAATCTATATATATATATATATATTATGCTTTTGTCCATTGATATTGTTTATGGCATGCCAGTTTCTCAATACTTCTCAATGGAATTTTTTT
>NEWO01000125.1:1055934-1075902 GCA_003013225.1 Phalaenopsis aphrodite | reverse complement strand
AAGAACTAAGTCAATGTTACATCATCCTTCGGGTATTCTAAGAAAACTTGTGCTAAGCACCTAGCACGTAAAGATATGCATACATATCATTATATACAGATCATTCAAGTCCTATGTATTTACATATCTAATACCAACACTTGAATTTTTACATATATTATGAACATCTAGATTTTAGATGTATAAATACTAAATACATAAGAATTGAGTGAAATGTATGCAACTGCCCAATTATGAAAGGTGTATTATTTCACACTCCATTCTTATTTCAACAGAGAAATATGCAAATCTTAATAAAATCAATATCTTACAAATTAGGCAGATTTGCAAACACATCACTCAATTACTATGTATTTACATATCAAAAACCTAAACTTTCAATTTTTACATACATAACAACACTTTACCAATGCATGTAAATGTATATTCCACCTTTTAAAAAGAAAGTTAACATGATTGTACTTTTTATATGATATGAAGACTTTAAGTGCTATAAAAAGTAAAGAAGCATAGTTTAGATATCAAACATGTAAATACATATGAATTCGGTGGTATGTAAGTAAATACCACAATTAGTTCCGCTAAAACAATATTTCCTCAACATTCAGTTCGTCTCCTAAAAGAAAATGTAGACGTAAAATATTTTTGCCTGTATCCGAGTTGGAAAGCTGAGCAGAGAAGAAGCCACAGAACTCTACTGCTTCAGTTTTTCTTCAACTTTTCAAACTTGTCTATTGCAACCTGTAACTCATCATTGCCTCCAACTGCTCTCATGGTGTAGTAATACACTCCAAGGACGAAGCTAGTCAAGCCACCAGCAACAATCCAGTTCTTCGTCTTAGGGGCAAGAGACCCGTATCCGGCAAAGGAAGACATCTTGCTTGAACTCTAAACCCTTAATCGAAAAAACAAAGGGAAATTTACATATATACCACATAAGTCTTATGTATCTGCATATCAAACACCTAAAATATTTACATTTTTAAATCTATGCATGAAAAGCTATATTTCGCTTGTAAAGAGTTGGAAAAAGGAAGTATTTTTATGTGAAAGAATTGAATGGTCTGCATGTAAGTATCGAAGTGAAAGAATTGAATGGTCTGCATGTAAGTATTTATGTGTAAGTATATAAGAATTGTGCAGTGTGTATGCAAATGCCCTGAAAAGTAAATGTAGTTGCTTGTAGCCAAAAAATACAAGAATATCATGAAGATAATTTAAAATTATTTTTATTGCATGTCTTGTAGTACATTTACTCCATTGGTGATGCTAGAACTCTACTTCTAAAAAGGCATGCAAAAAAAAAAAAAAAACCTTTTTTGTGAGTCTAGCTTTCATGGAGGAAGAGAAAAAAATAATTATTTGTGAACATCTCTTAAATCTTCATCATATACAATATAAGCAAAATTAAAATCTGGAGGATTCAGATCTACAGGTTTCTAAACATCAAATATCTTTGTATGATCAATATTATAAAAAAAAGAATCCCATAATCACATGTCAGTGTTAGTAATAGAAACACAAACTCAACCTACAATTGATTGGATGAATCAAACAATAAATTTAATCCCTGTGAAATAATATGTATATTCAAAGAAGAATCTTTCAAGAATATTACAATATGTGAAACCATTATTCATCGCAACCTTTATTTCAAACAAGGCATACACAAACCAACACGTCTCAAAAACAACAATAACATTAAGATATATCGATCTTTAGATCCGTTTGGGACGGCTGAAGTTTTTTATAATGGTGGTTATAAAGTTGTTAGGGAGAAAATAAATTTTTAAAAGGCAGTGGTGGGAATTATAAATATTTATTTTTTTCTAAAAAATCCGACAACAAGTTTCTTATATTCACTGCAATTCAACATATCTGGTTGCAAAATGCAACTTACCACCACAAAAATTTCTAGAAAACGGTTCCTCAAACAAAGCTATGATAGCGGTCTAAAACCCAACACAGCCAAATAACTATTCTAAACAAAACCTTATTCTCAGTAATAAAATCGAGCAAAACCCAAGGAAATAGAGTTAGTTGTACATGAAAAGTGAAGCTCAATAAGAAGATCCACTGGCACATATTCAGAACATGAATCATGACAATAAAAATCCTCCTAGGCCAGCTTAGCATGAGAATCAAATGAAGTGACTGGGGTAACATGAGTGCCCAAGTTACTGAATTGAAATAAAATTTTAAACCTTTAGAGCTCTAGAAATTAGGGTGTGGTATGATCTCTCATCATATCAATATGGTTTTGGATGAATGGGATGATCAAATATAAACTTCCAACCTACAAATAACAATCTATAAACAAAAAAATTTAAACTTAATAACTTGCACAAAGTGAACTATTGAGATGATTAAAACAATATATTTGAACAGGATAATTGAAAAAGACTACACATCAACAGCGTTATTTTTTTAAGACATTTTATGAATAGGGTTGTGAATTTAGCTCGAAGATCCTTAATCGCTCGAAAATTGGTCTGAATTTTGGCTCGAATCGAAATAAATGAGCTGAGCTACAAGCCCAAATTTTTTATCAATTTTTTTTTTAGCCAATTTCGAGCTGACCCTGAAATCGAATCGTTAACAGCCTTAGTGATGTTAGGGCTGTGAATTTATTGAATTTAGCTCGAAGATCATAATCGCTCGAAATTTGATCTGAATTTTGGCTCGGATCAAAATAAACCAGCCAAGCTATGAGCTAAAATTTTGGATCGAGTTTTTTTTTCAACCAATTTTGAGCCGACTCTAGCTCGGCTTGAAATCGAATTGTTAACAACCCTATTTATGAATCCTTTGATAATGATGATAATATTGAAATCATAAACATTGTTGTTTCATATTAAAGAAAAGAGAAACAATGAGAATATATAAATTTACAAAGTGTGAGATGAGAGATTGAATGATTTCGAAAACATGTGTCATCATGAGAAGATCCATAATGATATTTATAGCACTTTTGAAATTCTTATCTATTCTACATTGATGAAGCTTCTGATGTTGAATTGAATTAGGAGACGCTCATACTTCATTAGATGAATTTAAATATGCTCAATATATCACCAAAATGTAATCTCTACATTCCACTGGTTAAATATCATTTTAAAAGTAATGCACATGGCCTAAGCTAAGATTAGTGTCAAGATTAAGGGTCTGTTTGGGGCAGTTTATAAGTGCGGGCGGCGTTTTGAAATTGTCGCCTCACCGTTTAGAAAACGCGTTTCAGCATCTTATCTGAAAACGCAGTTGTGTTTTTATGCTAAACGCAGGCCGCATGTCGAACCCCGCGGGCTGCATTTCAGGATAAGCACAAGCTGCCCCAAACACACCCTAAAGCTAGTTCTACAATTAGGGTTTATATTTTTCTTCTCTATGAACACATAAGCCCTATCAAAACAACGACAGGAATGGACTGAACTTTGCCTGAGAAGATGAAATCAAAAAAATGAACATTGTTTCAAATACAAATTTATGGAAATCCAACAAAACCACATAGAATCTCTGCCAATAAGACTAACTTTCAACGCATAATTAGCAGGCAAAGAATGGCAGAATGGATTAATATAGGTTGGAGAAGACGACAAATACTTTCATCCGCAAGCTCAAGAAGGATCAAAGGCACATACTAGATCTAGGGTTTCACTCAGTGTCGTTCTCGAACAGGGAGAGGAGAGGAGACAGAACAGAGCACTCGTGCTTAGGGCTTCAAACAAACCGAAAATGAAAACATAGCTTATGTTCATTTTCGGTTCGTTTAAAATTATATGTGTTTGAAATAGAGTTGTATTTGAAATTGTTCGTGAAATTACCGTTTATGTTCGGTTCGATTTGTTTGAAATTAATTCAAATTACTCGAAATGTTTTGAAATGTTTGAATTGTTTGTATTGTTTGCATTGTTCGATTTGTTCGTGTTTGATTTGAATTCGATTTGAAACGAGTTAAAAAAATAAAATGATAATAAATTTAATTATTAAATTACCAATAAAATAAATAAATAATAACCCTCTATATAAAAAAAATTTATTTCTTGAACTATATTGTTACAAATTGATAAATGGACAGTCATTCATGCTAAGCATAAGCAAGAAGAGAAATTTATAAATGGACAGTCATTCACGTTATGCTTTAACAAATTAAATTTATGAAGTATAGCTATTTTCCTAACAAGTTTGAACATAAAGTAATTTTGTCTGTTTCTACCATTAATAATGAAAATTACTCTAATATTTGCCTATTATTCTTGTCTTCCACTGTTTCAGTGCACAATAGCTGAATCACAGCACAAATGCAGGAAAAGCCGAAATAACCGAAACAAATCACAAATGCATAATAGCCGAATCACAGTTCACAGCAAAACCCTTATATCAGATCTCAGCCATAAAAAAATTAGATGTAGAGACAATATGCGAGATTTCACTTCGAAAAACATCAAAAGCTCGGTTTAACTAAAAAAGTGGAAATAAATCTAAAATAAATTTAAGAAAATTTAAGCTAAGAGGCCAACCTGAAGATAAATATCAAATATTAGAGAAAAGATACTCAAATATAACACCTCGGTAACCAAACAAGCAACCAAGCATGAATATCGAGCAGTCGAGCCAACGCCGACTCGCCGATGACAAAGAGGCTATATCGAAGACAAATAGAAGTAGAGTTTAGAGAACGAACAAAAAGGACAAACCCTAAGCTCTCGCAGCTGCAAGCCTTTCACGATTTTGAGAGAAGGAGAAAACTCGAAGAGGAAGACGCGGCCGAACCAGAGTTTTCGCGATTTTGAGAGGAGGGGAAGGGGAGCCGGTCTTTTTAATACATAGAATATTATATTAATTATATCTTATATTTTATGAATATATAATATTTTTATAATAAAAATTATTATTATTATTAATAAATAACAAATATATTATTATTATTATTATTCTGTTATATATCTAAGATTATACGATTTAATTTTTTTAAAATATAATAAATTTTATTAAAATTTTTAATTTATTATTCATTGTAATATTTATTTTGTGAAAATGTTTTTAATTTAAAATTACTTTTAATATATAATTATAATGATTTATATATATAGCTATTTTAAATTATTTTATAATTTGAATAACAACAATTCAATCACATTCACATTCGAACAAAATTTTATTTGAGTTTGGTTCGCTTATAAAATGAATTAAAAAAATTGTTCATTTTCATCCGATTTGCTTATCGAATGAACCAAACATACAATGTTCGCAAATGAAGAGCTTTTTTTACAGCCATAGAAAGTAGAGAATAAAGATAGAATTTGGTTGCGTAATTATGAAAAATAGATGAGAGTTTTCTAGTAAAATAAACTAAAAAAAAACATAAGTTTATTGAGAAATTTACAATTTTACATGAATATAATGAAATTTTTACGTATTTACATATTTATATTTAAATATTGTTAGTTATTTAACATCAATTGAAAATTAGTTAAATAATTACAAATGAGCTTATTCATTACAACTCATCTCCAATACAAACTTTTATGCTCATAGAAATTACTTAGAAGTTCTTTTTTTTTTAATAGGACCTTAACACTATGCAATTGATAATTATGCAAGAGCTGGTCTGATTTCGAGCTCAGCTGTGGTCAAAGAACAGATTTAGCAACTCATGAGCTTGATCCCGTTCAAAATATAAAGGAATTGACTCAACTTGAGTTATTTGAATCCATTTCAACTCTGAATCAGCTTGATCCAACTCAAAATCTAAACTGATTGCCTCAAATTGAGTCATTCAGTCTGCTCCAGCTCTAAATCAGCTGGAGATTTATCATATTAAATTTTAACCAAAATATTAAATTTCACTATCAAATGGTCAGTTTTGTAATTTGGAAAAGAACGCAATGGTTAACTTTATAAATAAAAATAATGTTTGCGTGCATAATTCTCCCACTAATATCATTTATATTTACAATGAATACATTAAAAACCTTTTTTTTTAAAACAGTTCATTAAAGAATTTATCTTCCCAGCATGAAAAATAAACAATAAGTAAATCATAAGCAGAAATAAAATAAAGCAAAAATTAAATGATCCAATAATTCAAATTTAATCGATAAATGCCATCTACAAATTACATATAATAGGCCAAAGTGAAATATATATATATATATATATATATATATATAATCTCAAATAATCTTTAAAAAAAAGGGACAATTACTTAAAAACCGCCTAAAACCTATTATTTACAAATCAACCACTCTATTTCATCCATTTTTCAAATTCACACTCAAATATCAAAATTAATGGTAAAGCCCCAACCCATAGTTTTTCATTTTTATCAATTTTTCAATAGTTTGATTGTGGCACAAGTAAATACATCAATTCAATAATTAAAGAAATTGCATGGTTGATTAATTTGTAAATAACAATATTTCGGATGATCTATATTTAATTATCCAAAAAAAGAAAAAATGCTCACATTTCTATTGCAGAGCAATCTCTCCACTATAACATAGTTGCATTATTCAGAATATCATTTCAAAGGTAATCCAAATCCTCTGTTATTCCCACCTGAAAAAATTATGCAAACAATTAAAAATTGAAAGAAATGGGACATTTACATACATACCCCAGTTCCTATGTATTTACATATCTACCACCTAAAGTTTACATTTTTTTTTTTTACATTTATATCATCCAAATCTTTCATATCACATAAAAAATACAATTACTTTAACTTTTAAGATTTTCATGCATATATATATATCTGTAATTATCCAAATAGTGATGAATATGTAATAATTGAAGCTTATAGGTTAGATAAGTAAATAAATAAGAATTGAGCGGTTTGTATGTAAATCTTAAAACAACATTGGGTTCATAGTCAAATACACTGAATATGCTTTGAAATTAGTGCACATAAATTTTAAATTAATCTAATGACATTGAAAAATCTAATGACAATTTGCTATTTACAAATCAGCCACCCTCCATTTTCAAATTATCACTAAAATATCAAAATTCATGGTAAGACCGCAACCCATAATCTTCATTTTTATCAAATTCCCAATAATTTGATCGTGAAACGCGTAAATATATCATTACAGAAGTTAAAAAAAAAATCACCTAACTAATTAATTAGTAATTATTAATATTTTGGGTGGTCTATCTGTAATTATCCCGACATTCCAATGCAATGTTTTACTTCAAAAATAATATTTATATGACTAGATTAAAATGGCACACACCTCCTTATACATGTGCTCAAGTTGATCTTTTGCCTCAGGAAAATTAGATGAACACCAATGCTGCAGTGTGAATACATTATCTGAACTTGGAAGGCAGCAGAAAAATCAGCAAATCAATATTTGGAAGGCTAAAAAACATACATTAAAAGGGATATTTACACACACATCCACACAATTCTTATATATTTATATATTTAAAACCTAAACTTTAATATTTTTACTTTCATAAAATTCAAATCTTTAACATCAACATCATAAATACCGCTTCAGTAACTTTCTAAAGGTCAAATGCAACTTTTTATGCATGGAGTTATAGCGCCAAGTTGTTAAATTTGCAAAATAACAAACGTTGGGTGTTAGATATATAAATCCATATGAATTGTGTGGTGAGTATGTAAAGTTGCCATATAAAAATTAAAATTACAGGAGCAGCCAGCAATATACCTGTCCATCGATTCGCTGCGGCGTGACCAACCTCGATTGCCATTTCTACAGTATAGGAATAGATTAAACACTAAAACTAACACTAATTTTCATAAGATAATTAAGAAGACTCCCTTGTCAAGCATTATGCAAAAGGTTATTACATGTATGGCTTACAAAGTCGAATCGCCACCTATGAACCAATCCATACAATTTTTCATATAATGTAACTATAAAGGGAATTTAGATACATACCCACACAATTCTAATGTTCTTACATATCTAACATCTAAACTTTGCCTTTTTTACATCCACACCATCAAAATCTTTCATATCACGTCAAAAGATAACATTATTTTAACTTTTAAAAAGTAAGATAGATCTTTTCATGCATAGGTAAGATAGCATACATATATGTAAAAATTGAAGTATAGGTGCTAGATATGTAATTACATTACAATTGAGTGGTATTTGATAGTAAGGATGAGAAGTTTTCCTGCAAAAATTTATCTTACTTCTCTGCTTGCTTCCTTTTATTTGTTCTGTTTGCTGGAGTTAATATCATGATTCATATCCAATCATGCAATGGATCAAAAGAGAACGTAACATCAAAGCATAAATACACGGGGGTGTTAAAGATTGACCCAACATTTCAATTTGACCCAAACATGACTCGAAAAGTTTAGGTGGGGGTTGACCCAAATAATTATCGGATCAAGTTCGGGTTAGGAATCCTAACTCATTTAATTATTCCGAACAGGTTCAGTTTGACACCGAAAACTGACCTGCTAACCCAAAATAGACTCAAAAATGACCCAAGATTGACTTGAAATTGACTCGAATTTGACTTGAATAGTTGTTATTATTCCTTATGTTAAATGTGTTATACATGTCGGGTTCAAGTTAGCGGGTTGAAGATGCGTCGAGTTTGTGTTGGACTTTCTAACCTATTTAATATTCTAGTTGAGTTTGGGTCAAACAATTTTGGGTTGGTTCAAATTTAGGTCAGACCCAAACCTTGATTTGACACGACATAAATACATGGGTAACGTGTCATATCATGAACAGCTTGGAAAAGAGAATAAAAGATGAATTTCTGAATTGAATTTAAAGCAGTTCTACTTCTGAATGAGATTTAAAGCAATTCTTACTCATTGCTTCAACTGCGGCTGGATCATTGTCAGCAAAGAGGGCAAGTTCTTCCTTATAATAAGATAAATCAACAAATAAAGCAGAAATGAGTAAATCTGAAATTACAAAAAATATCGGAATCTGTAAGCTGCTGCGGAACTACCTTCAACTTCTTATGCTGCAGCTCAATGCTCTTTAACTCTTCCAAAGCCATCTCCCTGTCATCCTATATGTGTAAAATAATATACAGACAGATACGAAGGCCATAAAGAGAGAATAATCTTCAAAGCAAGCAAATCGAAGAAATTATTTAGTTTGAAGCAGATAAAATGCATTAAAATATTTTAATTGAGTTTGAAAGATTGTATTTCAAATACTCTCTCTTAACTCTTATAGGGAAATTCAAAAAATAGGTGATAGGCTAAGTAGAAATTATTTGATTTGATGCAAATAAAATGCATTAAAATATTTTAATTGAGTTTGAAAGGTTGTATTTCAAATACTCTCTTAACACATAGGGAAATTCATAAAATAGGTGATGGGCTAAGTGGTAAAAGGCGAGGGGATGTAGGTGAAGAATGCCACATGGTGAGGGTAAAATGAACAAGTGATGCGACGGAGGGTAAGGGTGTCAAAAGTTGACATTTACCCGATACGTCAACTTGGTCTGAACTCGACTCGAAAAAATCTAGATTCAAGTTGACCTGAATAATTCTCGGGTTCAGTTTGGTTTAGGAGTTCTAATCCCTTTAATTTGTTGTGTCTGATTTGGATTGACCCACCAACTTGAAATCACTTCAAAACTAATCTGCTAACTGGAAATGGACTCAAAATCGACCTGAATAGCTATTATGACTTATGTTAAACATGTTAAAGTGAGTCAGGTTCAAGTTAGACTTAGTGACTCGTTTAATATTCAAGCCGGGTTTGTGTCAAATAATTTTTGGTCAGGTCTAGTTTAGGTTAAACAATTTTGGATCATGTCAAAATTTGGATCAGACCTGAACCCACACCCAATTTGACACCCGTAGACGTGGACTGGAGTGGGGTGGCACGAGCGGATGAGAGGATGACACATCACGAGATTTGGAAATCAACCAATTTAGGTGATTTCCAAATGTAAGGAAACTATGTATTTTGAGATATTTAGAACATGCCAAAAATTCAATTTGTATTTCTTTTGCTTTAAGGCAGAAAAAATGAAATACATTACAACTTTTAATGCTTCCAAACAAACCCTCATATATTTAGAGGTTTTCATAATGATTTCACCTCAAAAAGTTGCTACAAGACTAAAAAAACAAAATAAAAGCCTCCCTAACAATCAAAACTTGATCCATAAAACCTACCAAAAATTTTGATGACTGAATCTGCAAGAGTTACAATTTCATGATAGCTGCCCATTGTTTAGATCCCCTCAATTATTACAGCAACAGTCACTTACCCTTTTCCCTTATATATTCTCAAAAAAAAAAAAAATGCAACTACACCCTAACTTCTCCATTTGCCAATAACAAAATGAAGGATTAAAAGAGAGTGTTTATTAATTATTTCCCATTTTTTTATGAAAAATTTACAAAACTTGCACACAATTATTATGTATTTACATAATCACATCTAAACTTTCATATTTACATATATAGCATTTTGGTGCTTTAAAATTATGCACGAAAAGGAGTATTTCACTTTTAAAAAGTGGTAATAGTGCTATTTGTGATATGATAATAAAGATTTGAGTGATATGTGCGCAAATATGAAAGTGTAGTTGTGAGATATGTGAATTGTGAGCTATTTACGTAAATGCCTTTTTTTATTGCAGTTACTTGTAATTTGCCTCCTTAAACAAGGCTTATACAAAATATTATGAGAAGTACAGAATCTGCCTAAAAAAATCAGTAAAAGATAAATTGAACTCATCTGTAGTAACTATATTACAATAATACACTTAGTAATAATAAAACATGTCATGCCAGATAATGCAGAACATGTGCACTTGCTTGTCACAAGCCTAACACATGTCGGACATGCCATACATATGCTCAATTAAAAAAGTATAAAAAATTAACGGGCATGTGTCTAAGCACATGTTTTGAATAATAAAATTTAACTTCAACAGTGTACCATATAAACAATTAAGTTGTCTATTGCGCAAGAAAACTAAAAGCTACTAACAATAGTTTCATTTTATTCACAACTCTATTTTGTCCATGATTTTCTTACGACATTTATTTTTCATTATTTTATAAAAGAATCAACTTTCTCAACTACAAGCTAACAATCTACAAGATCATGGAATGTTCTTCTTTAGTTGAGTTTAAGTTATTTAATAAATTTAAATATGCTTATTATTCTATGAGGAATTGAAATAATTTCATTCCATATTTATTTAATTTTCCTGTAACCATTTGGTATCACATATGTATCTGTATTGATGCATTATAGATATTACTGTATTTTATTCCCAATTGTCCATACAGAAATAAATAAAGGGGCATTAACATACGTACTTGTTAGGTATGGCTCATATTCCATATAAGAAATAGATGTTGGAGCGGAACGGAGCGAGCCAACGAAGTGGAAGCATCTGTTCAATCGGGGGAGTTTCGTTAAGGGGGTTGGGGATGCGAGGGCAACACCCCCGCTGTACGGTACAGAGGCAATTTTGTAATTACATATTGTACACCAAAGTTATATATGTGTTGTATTTGTAACCCTAAGGGGATTTTTGTACTATTTTCCGTGAAATCTAAAGAAGCCGACGCTCTGCCCCCGAGGACGTAGACAAATTGTCGAATCTCGTTAAATCTCTGTGTTTTCTTCTTGATTTTGATGATTCTTGGTTTTCTTTGCCTTAGATCCTCAACAATACTATATACTCAAATACCAAGTCACGAACCCAAGTCTTTTTACTTAAAGAATCAGACTACCGATCACCCTAACAGATCAAACAGATCCTTTTTTTTAATTATTTCCGAGCAGATCGACCAATTGAAAAGACCACATCATCTTCGGTCGTTTGAAATGCTTCGATCCAGTTGGAAGCAGCGTATGATCAATAATAAATACATTCAATAATTTTTTAGGAAAAACCTGTTGATCGGGACAGAGGACACCCATAAAATAATCGACATCGAGTTGTCCCCCCCCCCTCCCAGGGGAGAATTCTATAGATGAAGGAAAAAGAAACAAGAGAGGGGCCATCTGCTCTCTCTTTCTGACAACCCGATTCTGGGTTCTCTAGGCAAAACTATCTCCCTCCTTACACAGGAGGATTTCAGGATCTTACATTAGATTGTGTGGTATCATGAATAATACGAGATCCTACGTCCCAAAAAGGATTCACCACATACCACCCAATTCCTATGTATTTATAATCTATCTCCTAAATTTACTTTTTACATTTATACCACCCAAATCTTTTATATCACGTAAAAAATACCACCATATTACTTTTAAAGTGAAATACACCTTTTTAAGCATATATAAGGTGGCATATATGTAAAAACTGAATGTTAGGTGTTAGATACATAAATACATAGGAATTAAGTGGTATGTATGTAAATCTTCCTAAGAACTGAGAATGCTTCATCAGCTGGACATCCCAAAAACAATTTTATAACTAAGACATTTAACCGCTAGGCAATAAAAAAGGCTTACTGATTCCTCTCTGCCCCGCTTCAGGCTAACTCTCTTCTCATCCAGCTCTGCAAGCTGCTTGGTGCAATTCAAGAGATCGGATTCTAGTTTGTTGTGTGCATTTCTCAGCTGTTTGCCAAAATCAAAAGTATGCGAAAAAAATTATATTTCATATTAGGAAATTTACATACGCAGCACAATTCTTATTTATTTACATATCTCACACCTAACTTTCATATTTACATACATAGCACTTTTGTGCTTTAAACCTAAGCATGAAAATGTGTATTTGACTTTTGAAAGTGCTAATAATATTATTTTTTATGTGATAGTGCTATGTGTGTAAATATAAAAGTTTAGATGTGAGATATGTCAATTCATAAGAATTGTGCGCCAGATATGAAATGACCCTATAGTTTTTTAATAAAAAATAAAAGGGAAAACAGAAAACAATTGGATAGCCAATTGAACTACTTGACGAGAAGGCATAACCTGATTTCCGGCGCAGCTAGGAAGACTCCAAAAATATACCTGGATGAGTAAATTGCAAGCAAAATAAATTGGAAATGAATAAATATATAACGAACGAAAAAAAAAATGAAGAAAATAAAAAACTCTTCATGTAGCTAAATATATTAATGGAGCAAAATTAAGATCTGGCCCAGTTCATGTTAGAATGAGCTCCAAAATTTGACATGCAGAATTTCTATCATATTTAAAAATCACTTCATAGAAAATACAAGAACAATGAAGCTATATGTCATGAAATTTAAAATAAAATAAATCATTAAAATATTTGCATGTAATTAATTTAACAATTGCATTAAAAGTGAAATAGAAATTCCCCAAATACATATAGTAATCGGGAAGTCCAGCATTAAATGCTTCGTGACAATAAATATTGGAGAAACATGCCTATTACTTGTTTGCTTGGAGAAATATTCCTGAATATTCATTTCAGATGAAGTTACCCCCTCTTATTTGAGGGGGTAACGAGCAGGATTGTCTAATTAAAAGTTACCCCCTCGTATATTCACGGATTGTTTATTGAAACACGTTAAGCAAGAAATTAGTTAAAATAAAGCTTCGAACAAGACTCAAATATAGTTTAGGCGTGATTGGAGAACAATTCAAGTATGGTTTAATCAAAGTTCGAGCAGGATTTTAGATAAGTTCAAGCACAATTGGAGCAGGATTTAGATAAGTTCATGCACAACTCGAGCAAGACTTCAACAGTATTCAGACATAGTTCAAAAAAGTTATAACACAACAAAATTGACAATTTAGAATTTATACATTAGCTTAACATTGATCGGGTCTTGAGATCAGCTAAATTTGTAATTTGAAGATGCAGTCTAAGCAGGGAAATCATTGGGTCCTCAATTTTGTCCTTTCCATGCTCCTTACTACTTTTTATTTTCATATTAAAGAGTAAAATATCTTATTCTCACACAAAAGGGTTACCTTTTGAACTAGCTTCTATTAGGTATGTATGAGAAGGAGTGGAGTTTGTGCTACAGAATTCAATGGAGAAGGTATTGTGGGACTGACAATGTTTGATGGAGCTTGCTTGTTTAAACAACAATTTGGACCTTTGTTTAAACCAATTTATTTAGTGATGAACTTCAGCAAGCAATTTACAAATCCAAGAAAGGTAACTTAATAAACTTTTAAGTGAAGTTTGCATGGTTTAAACAACAAAGTCTGTACAATGATTCAAACGTTTGTTTAAACCAGTTTATTTCATGATGGACTTCAACAAGTAATTCGCAAATGCAAGAAATACAACTTAATCCGAAATAAAGTTGCGGCATATTTCTCTAAGTAAACAAACAACTGGCATTTTTCTTTCAATTTTTGCTATTTGAAGGCATATAAAGCAAAATTTTTGAAGTAATTTGACAGAAAAAATATAATTTAATGAAGTAATATGCTATGAAATCTATGTCAAAATAACAAAATAATAAGACACAAATGGCTCTATTTAAGGTATTTCATTTGACATGTCAAGCATCTTCACACCATGTGAGAACGTATTCGATGCAAGTGTCAATTGTTGTAGTCAGTCGTAATGAGAAATGCTTCAAGAAATTCAGACTCAATTTTTTCCCATATTAATTGAACAATACAGAAAGATTTTTTATTTTGGTCAACTATAATAGTGACGAGAAAAAGTCTAAAAGCAGAAAAACTGCCTAGAAAATAAAAATCTGAGAATTATAAATATACAACGTAACAACATACATAGCACCAAAGTCAATGAATAAATTGCTCCGAGATTGCACTCACAGAAGTGCCTATCTTGTCTTTCAAAACCAGATCATCATCTACCAGGCTTTGGACAACATCTTTGACAGATTGGCTGATTACACCTCTCTTAGGACCCAATTTCTCCAACTCTTTAAGCTGATATGTTAAAATATATATAAATTAAAAAAACAATCAACTAAAAATCAAATTATAGAAATTGTGCTCAAGATTCCAAAAGGAATTAAACAGGAGAAAGATTAGCACTTGCGGAATAAATAGAGTTCACAGAAATTCAAAAACCAAGCAGCTAAAATTAGATCAGGAATTCCGAGTATTAAAAAAGATAGATGTGAGATTTAGGATACACCTTCAAGAAATCCAAGAGTACCATTAATTAATCATGTATTTGAATTATCAAAAACTCATCACCTATAGCCTCATCTACAAATCACTAATGATATTGAAGCCAAAATAATCAGGTGTCAAAATTTAAAATTTTATAAGTTAGGTGTGTCTTCATAAGAGACTGGTTGAAATAATGAAAATTTTGGATAGAAGTAGTAATGTTGATGAAAAGATGGATACAGATATCTCCAAAGTTAGAGTTCGAAAGGTATAGTATAGTTTATGACCTCCATAGTTATTTAAAAGGAGTCCTAAAAATACCTTTGTATAAATTAAAATAATTTGTGATCTACTTATGAAATGAAGGCTCTTTAAGTGCTTATGTTCAAGCCAAAAAATATTTAATATTTATTTTTAAGATCAAATAAAATTTACATTTCTTCTCAACTTCATAGTTCATGAATTTAATATGCATATTAGATTCAAGTTCAACTTCCAACGTGTACAATAAATAAAACAAACTTGTTTAGAATTCAAATCCCCAAATAATAAATTACACAGTAATCACACCAATACAACTTGTTTTTCTCATGAGTATCTAAGCCTTACTTGGTAAAAATGATTGCATATTTCACACATTTGGTGTAGGTTTTGGGAGGGGGGAAATAATTATTCCTCTTCAATTTCATAGAAAACGATTACAAGATAAATAGAGGGGGATTGCTCTCATATTAGAAAAATAATATTATCAGTCATAACTCCACATGATAAAAGAAGAAAATAATAATTATGAAATACCGATAATCTAAATTCGAAAAAGAGAAAATACTAAAAATAATGTCTTGCTAAAAATCCAACACCCCCCCTCAAGTTGGAGCATTGATATCTATTATGCCCAAATTGCTTACAAGGAGAAGGCTTGAACAGCCTTTTGGTGAGCAGTAGAAATAAATGGAATGAAAAACGAGATCTGCAGCTTTTTAAGAATTCGTTTCAACCATAACGTCTCACATACTTCACTAGTCATAGCCCTATATTTTGCCTCAATGCTACTCCTTGCAACCACATTTGTATTCTTACTTCACTATGTAACCATGTTTCCCCACACAAAGGTGCAGTATCCAGAAGCTAGTCTCAGGTCAATAATTGAGCCTGCCTAATCTGCATCAGTGTACTCTTCTATCCTCTTTTGTGTGCTCTTCTAAAGAATGAATCTTTACCTAGTGTACCTTGTAGATCTTTAAGAATTCTTTTGACTACTTCAAGAAGTTACTCATAGGTCGAATGCTAAAATGACTTACCAAACTCACTACAAAGGCAATATATGATCGTGTATATGATGAGTATATCAACTTCCCCATCAATTTTTGATACATAACCGTATTCACTGCATCACCTTCCTTCCCATCTTCAAGTTTCTCATTGGGATCAATTGAAGTTTATGCAGGTCTACACACACTCATCTCAAATTCTTTGAGAAGATCAAGAACATACTTTCATTGGAACCAACAATTCATTTCTGCAATCGAGCAACCTTCATGCCAAAAAAGTACATCAGAGATTTTAAGCCCTTGATTTCAAAGACATAAAATAGAGAAGTCTTCGAATTGTTTATCTCGTATCGATCATTTATAGTGATAATAATATCATCAATATATACAATCAGTATGGTTATTTTTCATTGTTTGAATGTCTGAAAAATATTATATGATCTTCCTGCCATTGAGTAAAGCTCTAACCTTTAATAAATAGTGTAAATTTCTCAAACCACACATTTGGTGACTGTTTTAACTCGTATAAGAATTTTTTTGGTATACATACTTTTGTGACAAATTTCTCATTAAATCCCGGAGGTGCATCCATATATATTTAAATCAACTAAAACTACCCCATCATTCCTAACTATTTTGGGTTAAATTTTAAAATTTTTATTTTTCACCATTTCCTAATGAGTGTTTTTTTAGGTATTAAACCCACTTTTTTGCAAATTATTTTGAACAATTTCTATCAATGTTATCATATGTATACCTCCCTCTCCTTCCAATTACCCCAACTACAAATTTATCTGCCCATCCATTGAGCACAATCTATACCCTTTATTATCGATGTTCAGAATGGCAAAGTTAACCTTTAATTAATTTATCTTAATAAATGTCACACCTATAATTCTTCAAATATAATCATTCTTTAAATTATCCTTCCTTTTTCATTCCACACATGCATCTTAGCATTATCATTTTGGTCCCACTCAACTTGACTATCAATCACATTTTGTTGTTCAACGCTCAGTTTGACTCACCGCTAAGTTAAAAAAGAATATTAGGTCAACCAAAAGAACGAAAAAATATCTACTCAAGTAAAAGTCCAAAAACTAATGTTGACCTTGATCATGCAAAATCAATTGAAGAAGGGTTTGAGGAAATAAACAAGAAATTAAAAATATCAAAAACGAACCAAAACAAACACTCTTATCTTGAATAAGAAAAAAAAGTAATGCATTTTCTCAATATCAAAATTGCGAAGCATTCGATATAGAGGCTCCAAGAAGATTTGGGCGTATCATCCTAGTCAAATAAAATAAATTAAACTAAATACATGCCTCGAAAAAAACACTGAACCTAACCAAGGATCAAGACTAATTAAGAGATCCGCCTCCCGTTAAATTCATTACCTACAAGGAAGATAATAGCTTTATATAAAATTTATGTTGATATTAATCTAAATATGCAAGCATGAAACTGAGGAGGCTCAACACAAGAAATGGATGGCATGGCGAGCTAGTGGACCATGCCTCAAACATAAATTCATTGACAATGGTCAAATTCTCATCTTCATCTCAAAATAGAAACTTGAGTGGAAACAAGCATGAGTAAGATGAGGAAAACATAACAACAATGGACGCAAAGCTCTCAAAGTTCCAATGGACCCTTACAATAATAAATCAGCTGAACTCTTTAAGTTTTTCAATTAAAATCCTCTGATGAGACCTATTAAAAAGACTTGATAAAATATCATAAATGCCGCCTTCAAAAGCAAGGACTAGTTGATGTAGAATAGGGAAGGAAGCCTAGAAGAAACTAGAATGGCGTAAAAAGAATAGGCATTAGGGTTTCTTCTTCCTCAACTCCTTGGACTCTGGAGAGTGTGATAAGATAAATGGACCTGGCTTGAACTCTCTTGAGCAAATAGCTCTTTTAAGACTAAAGATCATGAAAAAAAGAAGAAAATAGAAAATAAAAAACATGGCTTGAACTCTCTTGAGCACATTGCTAGGTAATCTTTTGGTTTCTCTAATAGCAAAAATCTCAATTCACTCTATTTTTTATTGCTCCAATTCCCTAGTATATCTGACTTCCCTCATTGTTTTGAGTAGTCGTAAAAACTAGTCTTACTTAACTTTGGCATATTCGGCATCAAAAAATAGTCCAATGATCATCCTAATCATCATTAAATATTTAATTCCCTAGTAAACCATTTGTTGTCAAAATCTAATCAATTGGTTCACAGATAATAACATGCAACTCAAGAAGTCAGATTGTTTAAAAGGACATCAAAACAAATTTAACTATTAGTTAGGGAATCCATAAGGTTTTCTTCATATGACTTGTTAATAAAAGATTATCAAATTTGTCAATCCAGTTCTCCAAACTACATGTTATCATAACAAAAAGTTTGAGTTCTGCAACTTTATGCAAATGCAAATAGCTCAACTTCCATCAAGGAGACTAAAAGATTATTTCTTATGGCATTCTCAAGGCAATTATGAAATTAAAAATTTATGAAAACCCAAGGTCAGTGTTCCATGTGTGAGCTTTATGAGGTATGCACAAGTGAAATAAATTTATAAAATCATGTGATAAAAAACATCATAATTCACCAAATAAAAAAAAAACATAAAGAGGAAAAAAACCAATGCTGTCAGAATAATAGCTGAAGTTCACTAAAATATGCAAAAATCGTGAGATCTATTTGAACAAACATGACATGTATAACCCATTTGTGGATGGGCATACCTCGTGTATTAAGTAAAAGTCAGCCACCTTTCAATAAAAAAACATGAATGAAACAAATAGCACAACAAATAACTACAGAAAAACATATATATATAAATTAAACTCACAAGAAAAAAGTCCTGTGAGTCATAAAAGATTTGAAGCATATGCTCACGTTTCTCCTCCAGAGACAGGCCCCTTCTCTTTGACTAAAAAAAGGAAGAAAAAAAATGTTATATTCAGAAAATATAAAACTATAAAATGGTGTAAATTTTAAGAAAATTAATAGCATTGTATTATATAATTATGGTTAAGTTTCATTCCAACAGTATATATTGTTTTATATTGATGCTAAATATGTACATTGAACAAACACTCACCCACCCAATCCAATCTCATAAAACAAAGATTTTATCATAGGATATTAATGATAAATAAAAATGGAAAAAGCAAAATGAAATGAATGAAACTAAATGCCGGTTCTCAGAACAAATGAAAGTCATAAGCGGAACTATTGCTAAATGATAAGGATGTATATATAATATTGAAATGAGGAAATATAATCTATAAATTGTTTGATTTGAAGACAGATGGTATAAAATGTTACATTATCAGTATATGCTCAGGTGGATACTTTTGCAAACTAACAATTTCAAAAATTAAATAGGAGTTCTGCCTTTATGCCATCTAGATGTCAGTAAATAATGGTAGCAACATGAAGCCAAGATATTCAATGGTTGAAATAAAGGAAATTTTACATAAGTTGCACACAATTTCCATGTATTTACGTATCCCACGCCTAAACTTTCATATTTACACTTCAATTGAGTGCTATGAGTGAAAATATGAAAGTTCAGGTGTGAGCATGTAAATGCATAAGAATTGTATGCTATGTATGTAAATGTCCTTAATATAAATGACACCAAGAAACAATGATCATAACCAACATTGATTAT
>NEWO01000125.1:1021051-1040344 GCA_003013225.1 Phalaenopsis aphrodite | reverse complement strand
GGTCAGACCTGGGTTAGGTTGGGTTTTGGGTCAAACATAGGTTATGTTAGGTTTGGCTTGGGCCAGACCTGGGTTATGTTTGGTTTAGGATTGGCTAAGTTTAGTCTATACATATGTTGGGTTAAGTCCAGGATTGGCTAAGTTTAGGCTAGAACTAGGTCGGGTTAGGTCTAGAATTGGGTTTAGCCAAGCAAATTTAAGTTAAGTCAGTTTCAGGTCGACCTGAGTCAAACCTAAACCCAAGCCTAATATAAGGCTTTGAGTTGATTATCTTAACCCAGAATCAACTTAATCAACTTAAGTCTTTTAATTAAAAAATGCTTAAATTAAAAGGAGGGAGGAAGTACTTACCGAAAGGAGAGGAGGCTAACCGGAGAAGGAGGAAGAAGTTCGCCAAAATCCCTTCTATGCTCTTTGTGCTTATAGTTTGAGAGTTCAGATTGATCACTGCATGGATGCTCTCCCGAAAGTTTCCACTCTATAGGCTCAGAAGGCGATGGTAGAGCCCTCCAGAGCCGTCTGATGAGGTGACAAGCCGATTGTGATGATCATTCCGATGATTGAAGAGCCATGGATCACCACCTGTGAAAGGGCACAACGACTCGTACCCTGATCCGTGAAGTCACATATTGCTGACATGTGAAGTCAATTTGCTTGACCACGCTAAGGAACTTTCGGGCGGTCACGCTTGGGCCTGACTTGACCATGCCGAGGCAGTTATGGAAGTGGTCACGCTCAGGCTTAGTGTGACCACACCAAGCCAAAGTTGGGAATTTTCCAGATTTTGGACAATATGGTTACACCGGACCAAGGGAAACTGTTCGCATAAGTCCTATGTGACCAAACCCCCCTCCCCACCATTATTAACTTTCAGCTCTACTCTCTTTCCTTCTCTTTCTCTCGAAACTTATTCTTGAGGTGTGTACTTGTTTTCATTTCTTTCTCATTTTATTTTTAAAGCGACAAGGCACCTTTGCCTTTGCGCGGAGGTGGTTGGGAAGACTTTATGACTAGTGTTTCCTTCAACCTCTTTTAAACAACCTCAATGCCTTCAACAATCAGGTCATGTTGGCTCTTGACAATCACACCCATTTCGAGCTTAAGATGCAGTGTTTCTGGGTGAGGCTTTTTCAGCGTCAGGACCTCGAGACCCTCGTATGAGTCGACTTGATCGACTGACGCAGGTTTGGATCTCAATCGTTTCTCTTTCCTTACAACCTTCTTCTTCTTTACGGTTGCCACGGAGGTAAGGACCCGAAAGTCTATCATAACCAGAAATCGGGCATCCATATTATCCTGACTCTTACCACCAACCATGATGTCCATCGACCTGTTGGGAAGAGTTGGTGAAAAATGATTCAATGCCAACCCTATGGTCCTATTTATAGGGCTCATTGTGCATGAAACTCAAATGAATGTTGGTTATTAAATTAATTTTCTCAGTTTTGGTGTCGCTCATTGTTTGATAATTTATATGTTCTTATCGTAGGTGTCGCTATCAAGGTGAATGAAAGCTCGAGAAACTAATATGCATGCTCCAACATTGCAAGCAAGAACCTCAAATGGATCAAGCGACTGAAGATGATGACCAAACAATTAAAGTATCAAACCAAAAAGTATAATCTGAACCAGCTCATCTGACGAATGATTGCTAGATTGAGTCTCCTAACATATGACACCGACAGATCCAGTCGGTGGATCTTGCTTACGATCCCAGTTACCTAAGCTTCTCATAGGGTTAGCCGACCAAAACTACTTGATCAACTGTTTTCCCTTGACGGGAGCGACCTTCATGCGATTGACCGTCGGTTGGCCAAACCCAATGCTCTACCGATTGATAGTTGTTGTACTTCACTTAAATTGCAACACAATTTTATATTAAACTAGTGCATTAATTGCATTTAGAGCGGTTACCATAATTGTTCCTTCTTTTCCATAATTGTACAATTATTCCCTCTATAAATAGGAGGTCAAAAAATGAAAAGAGGAACACCCCCTCCACTGAATTCTCTCTACTTGCCCTCCTTCTTCTTCTCTGCGCTCCAATTCTCGAGGTGTATACTTTCAAAGGACAAATTGGGATCCAATTGTATAATAAATTATTCTTTGAAATAATATATAATTTACATATATTGCCCTCATTCATTGCTGGTCCATTGCCTCTTTACCATCAAGAAGATTTGATTATCATGACATGATTGTAATAAATTTTTGAAGTTATTCTTCATTTAAGGAGATTTGATTATCATGACATGATTGTAATAAATTTTTTAAGTTATTCTTCGTTACAAATAAACCAACATGAATTTGATATTGGATGTTGGTTTTTGTTGTTTTAGCCTGACCACTCATCCATCAAAATATTGTTTGCATTGGCCAAATAGCCTTAAAGTTTTGTCTTGTTTGTGTAATTTCTTAAGAGGTCACCCATCATAGGAATGCTTCTACTTGAGCACACCTAACCTAGAAGTTTTTTTTTGTAACTCTGACGTTTCAACAATAGGGGCCTCAATGTTTAAGCGTTCATCATATGCCACAGCCGACCATTGTCGTTCGACCGTGGCTGCAACCAATGTCGTCAGGTGCGAACCTCCATTGCCGTGCCACTGAGATAACTTTCGGACCACCACTACCAAATTGTCATCTAACTCATGTCCAACCACAGCCACCACCGTTAGGTCACCATCGTCATACCATATACGCTTAACCACCACCGTACGCCAAACTACTATCATCAGATTGTCATTACCACTGAGCCATCAACACTCGACTGATTTCTTAGAACCACAACAATCATCAGGCTATCATCACTGGATCACCAAAACCATGCCAGACCACAGTTGTAGGGCTACAAATGCCATAAGACCACCATCACTTGATTGATGCAAAGCCATCATTGTCATTGGTAGACCATTATCGTCATGTCTTGTCGTCTCCATCACTGGAACACTATCATCGTCATCAGATCATTATCTATCAGCCGCCACACTACTAGATCACTGGTGTCTAACAGTTGCCACTGTTGTGGCACACCATCACTATTGTCAGATCATCACCTTCTGGTCGCCGCTACGATGTATTACAATTGCTCGACCACTGACATTGTCACAATACACCACTTTATTAAACCACCATCATCCAAAAAATGGTATTATTATCTTCATCGTCGTATGACTGCCACCATTAAAACACAATAATAACCCCAGAACAATATCTATGAGCCGCCACAATTTCATATCACTTGTTGCGATACACATTGCCATTGTTTTATCATAATCTCAAGGCCGTTGTTTTGTCAGATCACTGTCATCAAACCAATGCCACTGTTGAGGCACATCATTATTGTCGATGGATCATCATCTATCAGCTATCACCGTCATTGTGCATAATCACCTTTGTCACGTCGTTGCCATCACTGGATCACATCTGTTTTGTCGTCGCCATTGTTTTCATCGGATCACCGTTGCTCGACCAACTTAATCATCATGATACATCTTCATTGTTGAACTACCATCATCAAGCCAGTGACATTGCTACCATCACTGGTCGTCGCTGTCGTCAAACCATTGTCTGTCCAACTAACGCTATTATCATCATTAAACCTCACGTGTCAAATCAACATCACTTGACCATCGCCACTATTGTTGTTGGATCATTATAGTTTAACAACCACAATTATCAATAACAATAAATCCAGATCACAATCGTATAAATCCCATCTTTGCTCTTTTATCATTGTTGTCGGATCACCATCACATCCCAATTATTTTCTCACATTTTTGTAAGATTATCTTCTACTCTTAAGGGGCATACAAAGTCTTATAATATACATATGAATAATGTGAATCAATTCAATTGGGCTGGATCACATGTTTTTTTTCTTTATGGTCTTTCACTTAAAGCCCTTGATGTCCCCTATATCAACTCTTCTTTTATTTATGTGTGTGTTGTATTTTTGCACAATGCTAAGTAGTCAATGCATCACTATACCACTGTGAATTGTCCCAATACACAATAATAATATATTGTTTGTGTTAAATAAATAAAACCTCAATTAAGTGTTACATGAATCTAATAATCTTAATTAATAATTTAAATTTTTTTTTTCAATTTATCATAAAGGAATATTCTCACATAAAATTTGTCCTAAAAAGACCCTTGAAAGTTGAAACCAAGAAGACTTGATCTTGTCCACAAATGAAAGTCAAGCTCATGTTCTGAGAGATAAATCTGACCGTTAATAATGTCTCCCAGCTATTTCAACTAACGGAAGGGATCAAATGAGAACAGAGCTTCGCAGGCCCCAAGAAAGCTTGCGTCAAAGTTTCTTCAAAATTTCCCCAATTTTCTTAAAAGAATTTCCTTTTGGTTTTTTGCTTCAAAATTTTGACCCTTTAGCAATGGCTAGCTAATCGTATTCTCTCGATGATAACTACTACCGATCAAAATCGGGTCTCTGTCATCGAGGATGTCCCACGAGGACGTCGCTTATAGGTATTTGATTACTGGTTTTAACGCCTTTTCACTCTTAAATCCTTTCTAATTTGATCAAGATTCACTTATTTTGCTCCGTTTTATTAATTTGAATTCGTTAGATCTATCTTTGGTGGAATGTGTGGTTTTTTGTGATGCATATTCATTGTTTTTGTATTCATATTGGTGATTAGGGCAGATTTCTTATTTTGTTTCATTCAAAATTGGGGCTATTTTTTATTCTATTTTGGTCTGAATTTAAACGAGATTTAGCTTACAGAATCTCGCTGGATTTTAAATCCTAATGCTCTGATAAGTTCAAATGGATTTTAGAATTAAAGTGTCTAAACTATATCTTAAATCTGAATCAAATAGCCAAATAGTTTTTTTAGTAAGATTTAAGAACACGCCATTCAGGTTTTGATCCTCTCAAGATTGACTGCTTCTGGATTTACTAGAGTACTAAATCTTACTTGTAGCCAACGGCCCTCAAACATATATAGTTTTTTGGTCGTGGATTATGAGATTTTATATTTTTTATTTTACATGCATTTTATATTTAGATATTTTATTGGATTAGTAGGAATAGAATTGTTTTAAACTCCTTACTTCAAAGCATGCCTTTTAAAATATGATTTGCATGTACACCTTGTCTTGATTATTTTGAAATTGCATGCTCCAAACTGTTGTTGAAGGCTCCGACATATCTTCACCAGTCCTATATGTGGATTGCAGTATGAATGACTGACATGCACACCAAAGTTTGAACAAGTCATATAATTGATACTAGAGGAAATAGATAAATCATTTAAATTATTCCTAAAATTAGCATTTTCAATTTCTAAAATGTTTATCCTAGAATGTAAAGCATCATCATCATGATTGCAAGTAAATGAAGCATTTGATCGCAGACTATATAAGAAGCTTTTGTTTTTCATCTTGTAAACTCATAATTATGATATGGAAATAATCATGATCTTAAATTATAGAAATGCTAGAAAAAATAATATATGAATGATTCATTTCATACTTCATGTTATAAAGAAAAAATATTTATCATGGATTTTTTTCATATAAGGCATTGTATTTTTTTCTTCTCAAAACATTAACTAAACTTCTAAAAGATTTATTTTCTCTTTTTATTAGAAAATATTTTCTTCAAATTTTCAAATTCAAGTTAATTCATCAAATCATTTAATATTTCATTATAAGAAACACCTCTTTATTGTACAAATTGATTGGGTGCATGATAAGTATTTAAATATAAAATTAATGATTTAATTATAAAGTTTTAATTGTCATAATTTTCTATCAGTATTAGTTATTCTTTCTAAGGTGAAATAAATTTTTATCACAATTACCAGCTATTATACTTTATGGAAACAATAAATATCAATTAACCAAATAGAAAATAAATAATAAAAAACATAGATAAATCCATAATAATATAGAAATATATTTTAAAATAATTTTAAAAAATGAAGTTGCTTTTAAGTTTGTGTTCTTCATTCTTCAAATCTTTGTAAATTTAGTTCACTCAATTTACAATGGAATCTATTTAAACATACACATCAAGCTATGCAGGCTTGGAATTTTGAACTTGCACTTAAGTTTTCTTGAATCGTGATCTCTTCTCCAAGTAGCAAGTTCTTTAAGTATGCCTGATGAAATCATTCTCATACTCATAATTTCTATGAATTGATTAACCAGAAAGTAAAATACTTAGCAGATAATTAGATGACGCCACACAAATTTATCATCATTAAATCATTCATGAGTTACATGTGAGTCACTATGCTCATGGTTCAACATTTACAATTACATAAAAATAAAGGGAAAATTACATACTTAGCAACCAATCCTTATGGATGTACCTATCTAGCACCTAAAGTTTCATTTTTACACACAAAACACTTTACATATGGATGAAAAGATTTTGACTATTAAAATGTGATAATGAGTGCTAATTTTCATATGATGTTTGTAATTATGAAAATTTGGGCGTAGATAGGTAAATCTGAAAATTTTGGGTGTTATGTATGTAAAAGCCTCAAATAAAATACTGGTTACAAGATTATAATACTCAATATATTTGATCACGAGTCCACTGTCCATGTCTTATTAACTCTTTTTAGCTAATGGATGCCTCTAATTTTGAGCAAACTCATGCTGATCATTACATTCTAACAGCCTTGTAATGCTACATTGAGACATTCATTTCCTAATCATTTTTCTTATATTTTCTAAGTAAATTCATATATTATAAATTGATTATTTTATTACCCAATCATTGATTCTACCCAATAATTCATGGATCTAATAAAACACATATTGATTATTTTCTTATGAAAGAAGAGATTGTTGAGAATGTAAATATTTTAAGGTCATTCTAAGTGAGGATTAAAGTACTCAACATCGATTATTAGTTCTGAATTTTAAGATTATGAGTTGTAAAAGAAAGAGTAATAGGAATCATTGTCATAGAATTAGATGGAGACGCCTAAAATGCACAAATAAAATTTTTTTTATGAGTAAACTTTAAGAATTCAAGATTTGAGATGTTCATGAAGAAACAAATTATGTGGGATAAAGTAACAAACACTATTAAACAACTGATAAAAGATGTACGCGGAGATTTAAAAGCTAAAGTTTTTATGAATAAAAATAGTTGGTGGTCGAATAATAATGTGCAAGAAAATATAAATTATAAGAAATTATGTTATAAAACTTAGTTTAAATGTAAACGTTTAGAGAACTGGGAAAAATATAAAATGACCCGCAGGGAGTCTAAAAAAACTATTTGTGACGCTTAAAATTCCGCCTTTAGTGATCTTTATAATAGATTGGATACTTAAGAGGGTGAAAAATATATGTATAAACTCGTCAAACAAAGAGAAGAAAATTAACGATTTAACTAAAGTAAAGTGTATTAAAGATGAAAATCAAAAAGTATTTTTATTAGAATAAAGATATTCAATGTAGTTGGGTGACTTATTTTAATAAACTTTTCAATGAAGTCTTTGGAAATACGATCGGCCGTAGTGATCTTGATATCGTAATAATAATAGAATGTTTCATTTTTACCATCACGTTAGTAAAAAGTAAGTTGAGAAGGTGTTCAAGAAAACCAAGGGTGGAAAGTCTGTATGACCTGATGATATCTCAATTGAAGTGTGAAAATATTTAGGAGATTTGAGAGATTCTTGGCTTGCTAAACTCTTTGATATTATTTATGAACTAAAAAGATGTCTGAGGAGTGAAGGGAGAGTATTTTGGTCCTCATTTTTAAAAATAAATGGATGCACAAGAGTTTGTAAATTATAGAGGAATTAAGTTGATGTGTCATGCTTTAAAATTATGGGAGAAAGTAATTGAAGATAGGTTAAAATGTGTTACAAAGATTTCTCATAACGAATTTGAATTTATGCCAGGTGGTTCTTCTATGGAAGCTATACATTTATTGAGAGGTTTGACGGAGAAGTTCAGAGAGAATAAGGATGATGTACCTTGGTGTATGCTTTTTTCTGATGATATCCTTCTTGTGGATAAGACTAGAGAAAAAGATCAGGAAAAACTTGAGTTATGGAGGTCTACATTGGAGTCTGCAGGCCTTAGTTTGAATAGAACTAAAACTGAATACATGGAATATAGTTTTAGTAGTATTAGCTTTAGTGATAGAGTTGTAACTATGGATAATCAAATTATTAAAAGGTGTGAACGCTTTAGCTATCTCAGGTCTATCATTCAAACTGCTGGTAATATAGATGGTGATGTTATTAGTAGAATTAAAGTTGGTTGGTTGAAGTGGAGAAATTATTTGGGCCTATTGTGTGATAGAAAAGTATCGCTTAGACTGAAAGGAAAATTTTATAAGATGGTGGTGATACCTGCAATGCTCTATGGCTCTGAATGTTGTCCTTTAAAAGAGAAGAATAAAACTAAGTTAAGTTTTGCCGAGATGAGAATGCATAGGTGGATGAGTGGCTTTACACTTGAAAAAATGTTAAATAAATATATCTGTGATAGGGTTGGTGTAGCTCCAGTGGTGGAGACAATTAGAGAGAGTCGTCTTAGATAATTTGGTCATATAAACTTCAACCATCTGATGGTTCGATTAGGAGAGTAGATGTTTTAGATTCAACTTATATTGAGAAAGTCAAAGGTAGATCTAGAAAGACATGAGCGTATTGTATAAAAAATGATATTAATTTATTAAAATTAAATAAAAATGTGACGTTCAATAGGATGCAATGGAGAAAAAGGATTCATGTAGCCGACCCCACTTAGTGGGGGATAAAGGCTTGTTGTTGTTGTAGCTAAATAAGGTCATCACACAATTGCTTATTCGGTCAACAATCTCCCTTTTTTTATGTTGTAAAACTTATGTTGGCTAATTTCATGGATGGAGATGAAAAATGTTATTTTGATAAAACAGTGATTTTGGGGTAACTCTTTGTAAAACAAAATTTCAATATACAAACTATTGTCTTTTTAAAACATAAAAATAAAGGTCAAATTGTGGAGAGAAAGCATATGCAATAATTTAGAGCATTTGTAACATACGATTAATCAAATCAGTGCTGTGGATCTATCATTTTAAGTTTTATTCGAGTTCACAAAATTTATACTAGAAGTCTGGTCAAGAAATGCCCCCAATTTCAAAATTTGTTCTAACAAATTTGATTTTAGCATATACACGAGGTAAATGATTTCTAATAAAGTGATGCATAATCTCTATGTATTTGCTTTGTGGATTTGGAATATGATTTTTAGTTAAATTGACAGCACTTGTGTTACCAAAATTAGCTAAAATGTGTTCTAACTTAATATTATTATAATTTAGTTGTTGTTGTTTTAAGTAAAATACTTGTACAAACCAGTTGTCTGCAATGAAATTTCACTTTTGCAGTGGATAAAGCCATAAAATTAATATGTGTCTGATACACTTCTTAAATCGATTTTGCATCAAAATTAGTAATAAAATTACAAGGCCATGAATTGCAGGCACACCAAAAACCTAATATATGATTGCCAATTGAGTAACAAAATATGTGAATTATAGTTAATTGAGATTCCTTACATTTGTCCTAAAAATGAGCGCAAACACATGCAATAAATGTAATATCAATCTAACTCATTAGAAGACTCGTAATACTCTTGTGCAGCTTATTGTCTATTGATTGCTTGATTTATCTGAGTTTGATATAGTGGCCGTACTATCAAGGTTCACTAAATTCTGAATCTCTTTTTGTTAAACTTTTTCAATAGATTTATATTGACAAGAGGAAGTGCCATTTTATTTTTATTTCACTTGAAATCCTTAGAAAATTGTTGAGTTTTTTGTCATGTTTATTTCATATTCGTTTCTCATTGTAGATAAGAACTCATTGAAAATTTATTGGTTTTTCCAAATAATATATTATACATTTTAATTTGATCATGATTATAGGATCTCCTTGCTCTTTTTATGAAAAGTGTAACATTTATAGATTCCTTGATAAATCATGCTCAATAATTAAAAAAAAGACTCAATCTATTATTCTAAGTTCTAAACATTTGTTTCAAATTATATACATAATCCAAATAATTGACATTCTCAAATCTCGGGGATTGCTCTATAAAATATGTTGATTGATAAACCCTTTAAAAATACACTTTTCATATAATGTGCAAGAGTTCAATGTTCTTATTGCAAACATAAGCAAGAATTATTCTAAAAATCTTTAGTCTTGTAACTTTGTTATAGTTTTGGATGATTCTTTAAAATGTATCGCTTCTACCTGTAAGTAATCTTATATAACCCGAGTCATCTAACTAATCACTAAATATCCCTTTTAATTTAGTTAGTTGTTGATGTTGGGGTCTAAAATTATTTCTCAAATATCATTCATGGAATGTTAATGCAATTTATCTTGTATAACAATAATTCAAAAATCAATTTTTGATGATTTATCAATACTATTTAGCACTTTCTTCGAAATGAATGTTGAATGGTTTGTCTCTATCTTGTTTTCTAGGTTTAATGCCTAGAAATTAAGATAGATCTCCTGTGATTAAATTTCGTTCAAAACTTAGGATATTTCCTATCTTTTGGCAAAACATCATTTTTAACTTCCAAACATATACATTTAATTTCAATAATGTCATATTTTCCAATATATTTTTTATGTTTTCATTAAAATATCACTTTTACTAGTTTTACAATCATTTTCTCTTGATGACAACTCTATAATATATGCAGGAATTAAAATATCTAAGAAATATTTCATTCATTCACTATAAAATTTTTTAACTATCTTTTCCAATTTTTTATTTAATATATTACATTTTCATCCACAAAAATGTAAAGGCCAATCTTCTATTTCTTTCATCTAAACAATTCATGTGAAGTTTCTTCAAAATAGTTCTCAAATTAACCTACCAATAACATGCTTAATTGTATTTATTGTGATATTTTGATAAATCATATTTATCCATTATTGATCTTACTATTTTTAGTAATGATTTATTCTTCATTTTTTCGTTTATTTCTTTTTTTATTTTTAAAAAAAGTCACCTGTTTGTCCATCGATGTATTTTTCTCTTTTTCGAATAAGTCTCTCTCCCGGATGTGAATGATCAGGAGAAGAGAGGAAACATGAAAAAAAAACAGACATACGACAAAGACGACAAACAAGATAAAGAATGTGGAGAGCCTATGTGCGATAAATCTCGCAAAGATAGGTCAAGTATGTCCTTCCAAACAAATTTAGATGGAAACACCTTGAATCAATATCCACGAAAGAATACCTACGTAGACTATCCATAACAGAGATTCAAGTATGTTAGTCTGTTATGGGGTCATGAGTGCTCTCAAGGGGACGTATCCCACTTGGTTAAGTACATCTTGGGGGTTGCTTAAGAACACTTTGGATCTAGAGAGTTTTGCTTAAATTAGCGGTGATGACTAGCACAGGTCTATCAAAGAATAGTTATCTTGTAGGGGAATGTTCCAATGCTTTAAAAACTCCCACTAAGCCATTGGGCTCTCACGGTTCATACATGGTAACAAACTCATCGGCATATGAAGCTTGTAAAATAAACAAATCATCCCGACCGGAAATCCCGACATGTCAAAGCATATTCGAGGTATAATGGCAGATGACAAATCGTCGTATCCCTAACGGACGGTAGTTCATCGACAATCAAGTCGTCGAAGACAAAAGGAGTGACATGCCTCAACATGGATAGTGAAAGTAAGGGACGAGTAATCCCTAAAAGTTAGAGGTAGCCGAGTCAGGGTACAACGAATCCGTCATCTCAAGCTAATAAAATCTTAAGTCTACTAACTGTAAAGGTAGTCGGCCCAACGCGCTCAGAGATTCCTGGTCAGTAATCCGTGAATTGTGTCGTCTGCGGGGACCTCGGTAACCTTAAAATTAAAGGAAAGAAACTCTATCTTATGACTATCAGGTGGAGCTCAAAGAGGTGAGGCTTATAACCGCCGAAGTGACGAAAATGTCACTTGCAAGAAAGAAAATGGAGGTTCAGTTACAAAAGTGGAAACACTCTCGATAAAAAAGACTTATACCCCGCCTGGGTCGAGGAGTCTTTTAGTGATCTAAGCGCACTAGACAACCACCTAAATAAAAATCTATGCTGGCCTAGTCGGGTTGGAGAAGCAAGTTGACTTCTCAGACTTGCAAATGATGCAATTATCTAGAGCGATTCTTAGATATTGTGAAGACCCTATTATATGACTTGGGTTATGGAAATGGAATACAGTCCGTTTTAAAACCGACATGAAGATCATGCATGAAAGTAAAAAGACAAATTTTAAAATCTTTAATATTTTAATTTCAAATTTTGATTTAGTCTTGAATCTTTTATTAAGATTTTTATAAGGAAAGATTTACAATTTTAAGGTTCTAAAGCGCCTAAATTATAATTTTTTGTAACATCTCAGATAAACTAGAAAAAAATAAGGAAAACAATCCAAACATAGAAGCAAGTAATAGAAAGTAAAAGCAACTAAAAATATATAAATGAGGTCAGTGCTGCTGGGTCGGCGACATATCCTATAAAAAGCAAGAAAGACGACTGGACTCTGTATATACATGCCCTGTCCCATATTTATAAAAAAGAATAGAATTTTGACTTAAGATACGGGATGCGAGCTGACACACCTAGTTCCCGTCACGTGGTTCGACGCATCGTCCGCCTTGAAACCCGTGCTTGTACCTTATTTTTGCTATAGACTCAGCCCAGGGACTCTATCAAATACATTTGAAAGAGAACATAAAAACTCGATCTACCTAAAAACAACACTAGCGGGAAAACCAACAAAACTCGCAACATATAATGAGTCGTGTCTTTCGTTGGGTGAGCTAAATAACATCTGCAAGCAAGATGTTAGTAGAAATCATTACGTGCTACCTCTTTGATGATACCTGCGTCTGCATATATATATAGACACAACTCTCTTTAGAACGCTCTAACATGCCATCATGCATATCAAACACACAAGCACACCAAAATGCATGAAAGTGATGCATGACTAGAACAAACAAGCCAACAAAGAACAATAGTCAGAGGCGTCAAAAAGACTACCTAACATCCTAGTAGTAGCGTAGCACGTCATCTAACGAAAATTGTCTTAATCAACATCTAAGTGTGGGGTAAGTTTTTGGATGCACATGACTTTAACTGGATCCCGCACTGGCCCCATCCTAAAGTTCAAAGGGATCTAAAGAGTGTCACTTAGGATGAATTTTGAAAAGAGTTTGCCTTATATACTGCCTAGTTTGCTACATATATAATTTTAAAATTGTGACAGATAAGATAAATAACAAAATTTATTTATTTTTGTTTTAAAATAAGAGTCATTAAATGCGAACTCGTAACATGCAAGGTGACACGAGTTAGATCTCATATATTCTTAGCACAATCATACTCGTGTCAACTCTGATGCTTTAACTCACATTGTTCGTTAGGGTCAACTCGACAAGCAATGCTCGTTAAAGCATCACAACTAACACGGGGTTACTCTCCTATCGAGTCTGACTTGATATCCATGCATACATGCAAATGCAAACACTCATATGATAGAAGCGGTGACTGTGTCGCGAATGTAGTGACTCAAAAAAGTAAGTGCATCGTGGACGCAGTGACTAAAAAAAGATGGATATGCCATGAGGTAGCGGCTCGACAGATGAGTGTGCTGTGGAGGCAGCAACCCTACGGATGTGTATGCTGTGGAGGTAGTGACCCGAAAGGGTGGGCGTACCGTGAAGGCAACGACCTGAATATGAGTGTACTGTGGATGCAACAACCCGAAAGGGGTGTAACGTGGAGGTAGTGACTCAGAAGAGTGAGTGCGTTGTGGAGGCAACAACCCAAAGAGTGGGTATGCCATAGGGGTAGTGACCTGAAGAATGAGTACGTTGTAGAGACAATGACCTGAAAGGGTAGACGTGTTGTCGAGGCAACGACCCGAAAGATGGGTGTGCCGTAGAGAAAAAATAAGAAAAATGAGCGATGACGTAACACAACTCCAATTACATGAATCCTAAAATATGAAAGACAAGATAAATGAAATAATATGAAAAGAAAGATATAACACATGTATCTCTAATTAATCATTTCATAAGAATTATTTGGAGACAAATGAAACGACATAAATTAGGAAGTAAATAAATCCAATACAAAAAATAAATTCAATCCTTATAACTTCAAATAGAAATAAATTATTTCCTAATATAACATCTTATACTCTCCCTGAAGTTGAAATATGATTGACAACTATGTTCAACTTAGATTTGAAAATATCAAACAATGAGCAAGAAAGATTCTTTGTGGGTTATAACTTGAAGTCTCATCCCGTACTTGGTAATCAACCGAGCATTTAGGGATATTTTTAGTTGAATTTGGGGATGTCAATTCGAGTTAGCGTTTCGGGTACGGGTTTGACCCAAAATTGACCCCCCGAATCGGGTTAGCCCGAGCACGACCCAAATAATAAACAGGTCGAAAAACCAAACACGGTTGACCTGAACCTGACCAGTTTAACTTGTCAACTCAAATTTTTTATTAAAAATTATACTTTTAACATTTAACAAGTAGCAATGGGCAAATTAAAAAAAAAATCTTTACTTATATATGACAAACAATTGCATAAAAGTTAAGAATACAATCAAATTTTTTGTGCTTATTTGGGTCTTCGGGCCCGAAACTAACCCAAATTTTTACATGTCGAATTCTCATACTTGAACCCGACCGGAAAAAATATTCAGGTCAACCCTAACCTAGATTTTTTGAATTAAGTTTAGGTCGTGTTGGCATGTCGGGTTAATTTTTGACACCTCTAGTTGACCGCAATTGTCTTTAACTGCAATTTCTGCGGTGTCTGTAGGTACGTGGAAAGTCTTCTACAGGTAATACTACATAGAAGTTTGTAGGGAAGTAGATAACTTACAAGAAAAATTGACTTCCAGTTTACTGCATTTGTTTTTAAGTGTAGTTTCTATAGTGTCTCTAGATAGACGAAAGACTTTTACAGGTAATAGTGCATGGAAGTTTGCAAGGAAATAAATAACATACAAAAAAGCTAAAGTTTGTTGGGAAGTAGACAACCTACAGAAAAAAACTAACTTCTAATTAAGTGCAGTTGTCTTTGACCGCGGTTTTTGTAATGTCTATAGGTAGGCCGAAGACTTCTACAGGTAATGTTGCATGGAAGTGTACATGAAGTAAACTACATGCAAGAAAGTTGCAGGGTATGGCCTGTAGGGGAAAAAAACTCTGGGGAGGGCCTACTTTGGAGAAAAACTTCGGAGGAGGGCCTGCTGCAAGAAAAGCTCTGAGGCAGACCCGCTGTAGGGAAAAACTCTGGAGGAGGGTCTGTTGTAGGAAAAAGCTCCGGATGTGGGCTTATTATAGGGAAAACCTCCGAAGGAGGGTCTGTTGCAGGAAAAAAGTTTTGGAAGAAGGCGGGCTGCAGAAAAAGAAAATTCGGAGGAAGGCCCACTAGAGAGAAAAGCTCCAGAGGAGGGCCGACTACAGGGAAAGAAATTTCGAAGGCAGGCCGACTACAGGAAAAATGTTCCGGAGGAAAGCCTGATGCATGGAAAAGCTTCGGATGGTTTGTTTCGCAAAAAAAAAAGTTTTGGAGGGCTGCTGCATGAAAAAAAGTCTTGTAGGGCCCACTGCAAGGAGAATTCCGGAGGACAGCCTGAACTTGTATCCTTGAAAATATATAGAAAGCAATGGTGGTTAGCTCCCTTGCAACCCGAGTAGTCCCAAGATATTGATAAGATGTAATTGTAGCTAGCACGTACACCGCAAGTAGATGTAGCAGATGACTACAACATAGTATTGTCAGAGACTTGTAAGCTTCATCAGGTTAATAGCAGCTTTGTAATATGTTCTTACAGCCTCCCTTAGATTCTTAATGGACTGGGCATAGGGAAGAGAATTGCGCGGCAATTTATGACATCAACAAGAAGGAAGACTTGCCTCCATGTAACGAAGGTCCAAATTCATCTAGAACCGCCTAAGCTATGTAAGCAACGACTTGGTGAGGTATTACTTCCATGAGAACTTTCTTCTCCTTGTTCTGCAAGTATGGTTTGAGTAAGGACCAACCCTTTCCAATCAAAATGATGAGGATTAAAAGAGAACATCCCATTCATAGGTACTGCCAGCTTGCACGTTATATGATTTGTCTTCAGCCTCACAGACAAGATTAACGCCTTGAGGATGAAAAATGGCGAGCATGAAGTAGTGGATCAGGTAAGGGGTCAAACGTTTGTAAGCCAATTCAGAAATCCAGATACAACGGAAAGATTTTAAGAAGATGCATCTCCACTAAGGAAGCCTGCAGGAATTTGCGGCTATGCAGGAAGTTTTCCCGTCGGCAGAGTGAACTTTCAGCATATAGGGACCTATAGAGAGAGAGTTCCGACGACTAGTTCCTGCAAGGAGTTATGGCGGCTAAGGCTGGTAGGAAGAGGGTTGCGACGCTAGTTCCTGTAGGAAGGAATTCCGACAGCTAGATCTTACAGGGAGTGGAGGTTTCCAACTTCTAGGACCTGCAGGGAGAGGGATCCAACGGCTAGTTCTTGTAGGAAGGAGTTTTGAAGACTAGGTCCTACAGGAGGGAATTCCGATGGCGGGAAAGGCTGCAGGATGGAGTTCTTGTAGTGGGAAAGGCTGCAGGAGGGAGTTCTTGTAGCGGGAAAGGCTGTAGGAGAGAGTTTCGGCGGCGGGAAAGGCTGTAGGAGGAAATTCCGGTTGTTGGGCTTGTAGGGAGAGGAGTTTTCTAGTGAAAAAATTAAAAACAAGAGACAGAGGAAGAGTCTGCAACACGACAAATATTGCTGGCTACAGGGAATAAGAAGTTTTCGGTGGTAGGAGACTCTAGGGTTAACTTTAAGTCTCTGATACCATGTTGATATTTAAAATTCAGCGAAATTATTTTATTGGTATGAAAATGAGGTATAAATACCTTTATATAAATTCTAGAATATGAAAGACAAGAAAATGAAATAATATGAAAGAAAAGATATAACAATTATATCTCAAATTAATCAAATTCATAATAATTACTTAGAGATAACGAAAACGACATAAAATATGAAAGTCTAAAATAAGAAAGAAAATAAATCCAATCTAAGGAAATAAATCTGATCTTTATAATTTCTGACAAGAATAAATTATTTCTTAATTTAACTTCTAACAAAAATAGTAACAATATTTTTTTTAATGAAATAGTAATCTAGTTTGTTGGCCTACAACTTACTACATGCATCACGTGCATGATCATAATGATAATCAATGTTTGGCAAGCTAATAGCGCGATCTAACTTAAAAACGTTTTTGTGTGTCCGTGCATATTTGCATGGAATTTTCTTCTTTGATAAAGCCAAACATCATCCATGTTAGATTTTAAGTAGTTCAAATTTACATTTTCAATCATGGCGATATCAAGAATATAAACATTGTCAAATCTATGACTAAAAAGAAAAATATTGCCACCTTATTCCAACTAAACAAAATGATGAATGAAATTTTTTATTAGAATCTTGATCCCAAAATTGACTTTTGTTAATTAAACTGTATTTTAGAACATTCAAAGAGGATCTTATCGATGGTTGATGAATTATGACCCTATTATTTCAATTCCATTTAGGGTATTGTTGCCAATGTGTAAGATCCACCATCTCTTATTGTTGCCAATTCCATTTAGGGTATTTTGAGCATCCACGGTCTAAATACTATGCATTTTCACCGGCACCACGATGAAGTTATTCGGCTTGTGTGTCATACTTCTTTCTTGACACAAGGCAAAATTATACCCCCTTGAAGTCATTTGATGAAGAATTTGAATCACAATCAAAGTTGGTCTACAATGTTTTGTAATTGTTTTAAATTTTTTGCCCCCTAAATTTTTCTTCTTGTCTTTCTTGCTAATGAGGTCAGCCAAATCCTCTTTAATGTACCTAGATTTCTTACAATTGTCACAACTCATTCGTCTTTTTCATATGCAAAAAACTTTGACTTTTATGCTTTAACTTTGTAAAATTTTGATATATTTGTTGCTTCTTTTAGCATTTATCATAATTTTTTTAAGATCATTCTCACTTTATCTATTTATTCGCATTTTTGCCATTTTGAAGTGTTCTCTTCCATTATTATTATTATTGTTATTATTTTTGACTTGTAGTGATATTGTCTTTACCTTGGTTAGATAGATCTTCACTTTCCCTTGCCTTGATCAAGTGTGTCTTGATATGCACTTGGATTTTATGATGTGAGTTAACTTAGGATGATAGGATCCTACCACATTGAAAATATTGTAGAACCTTTATAAATCGATCAACTTTTTTATAGATCCAACCCAAGCGAATGTCAAAATTTAATTGTTGTCATAAATTTATTGTGCATATTGGAAATATATTCATCACTTTTCATTCAAAATATCTCAAATTTATGCACAAGCCTATTTTTATTAGCATCATGAACATATTTGGTTTGTTCTATCTTAACCATAAGAAGTTTGAATATTTTTTTTTGTATTTGATAGTGAGCTTGTTCCAAAGGTGAGAATTTTATCCTCTTAAAAATCTACCGTTATATTCTTTCATTAATCAAACGATATATTGTTTATTAAGAAAAAACAGCTTGTGTTTGAAGTGACCTTTTGTATTGCTTAAAGAAAAATTTTACTCTATGTGGATCTACTGTTAGTTGTTAGGCCAAATACTGAGCATTTTCTCAGATACCAATTAAAGAGCTTAACACATTGGGGGAAATAATGTTTTAATATTTTTTGTTGTTAATTGTATCTAAACATTAAAAAAAAAAAACAAATATCAATATGAGTTAGTAACACATGTATGATTTTTATATGATTCAATCAAAATTGGCTTGTATTTACACCCAATATCCTCTCAGATTAGAATTTCACTACTCATTAACTATTGCTACTCAAATTCTTTCACACAGACCGATGGTGAAATTGCGACACGCTTAAGGTCTCCATGGGTGAATCATATGTGAGTGCTAACCAACACCAATATAATGACATGATAAACATAGTCTTTCTAAACTCATCAAATTCTTATAATGTAGCAAAATAATAAAAAAATAATAATAAAATCACTTTCTTACGGTGCTATGGTCTTTGAAGAAGGAATAGTGCTTCTTGTAGGTAGGGCTGTAAACGAGCCGAGCTTGAGCGAGCTCAGGCTTGGCTCGTGTTCGGCTCGTTCGAAACTGTTCGTGTTCGAAATCGGCTCGTGTTCAAAATTGGCTCGTGAACAGTGTGTTTGTGTTCGACTC
>NEWO01000125.1:957383-1015355 GCA_003013225.1 Phalaenopsis aphrodite | reverse complement strand
TAAGCATCGAGATACCTTTTAGTGTAACGATTGAAGTTTTGTCAAAAACTCTAAAGTTAAGCGTGCTCGCTTTGTAGCACTTTTGAGTGGGTAACCTCTTGGGAAGTTAACACCAACGAGACAAAACTGTGAGGCCATAGGATAAAGCGGACAATATCTTGATTGGTTAATTGGAGCTATTAAATCCAAATTGACTTAGTTGAACACTACTGGCTTTATTTAAACAAAACTACCTTTAAACTCAATTTGGCCAACTGCTTTGGACTATAAGCTTCCCATAAGATACAACACCTCATAATTTGACTATTTGGATCCAACCGACCCAGTTTGGTCTAAATGTACTTGAATTGGTTCAATTGAGCCAAAACAGACCCTTAACCTAAAAACTAATTCTATTAATTGAACATAGGGATACTCTGTAAGATGCCATTAGCCAAACCAACCCTAGTTAACTCATTTGACTCGTGTTTCCTATCAATTTTGTTCAAATGCTTGAATCATTTGAACCAACATGCGCCAAAATGAGCTCATCTCTTCTCACTAACTAAGAGAGTTTGACCTATTTATCCCCGTGATCAGCCAATATCCTGACTTAGTTGAGACAATACTGGATAAAATTAATTGAAATTATATTTAAGTCCTAGTATTTGGCATTTTTATTTATTTTTTTAAACATAGTGTTGGAGCTAACTTATTTGTGGTACTAAACTTAATTGTATTGTAACATTTGTTGTGTAGGCTTGACTAATAAATTTTAATATATATGCATTTAAACTTGGATAAATTAGCAATGATATTATTACTGTCATTTATATTAGATATTAAATATTTTATAAGATTGTTAGTCCTATCTGGTACCCAATATTGAATTTAACCCACGTACACCATCTTAGCCTCAAGCATACATTGATCCTTCCTTCAATGACAATTTAACCCCGCTTCGCAACCAAGCCGAAATCATGTTGTACAAAAGAAAACAATCGATTAAGGAGCGAGTGAAGAAAGAATTACTAACAAAGCTACATTAGTTATGCATTTCATAGATTGATGATGAAAGTATATCAAAGCATACAGCATTATTATTTGTAATAGATGGTAAAACTTGAAACCATAGTATCACCACTATTTTATAACTAATGTTGATTGAAGTTATATCATTCTGTGAATGAGTTCACACCAGCCAAACATCGTTTTATTGATGTTATTCAAATACCATGTTTTTCTATGAAAATATCACTCTTTTCTAACTCATTTTATATTTTAATTAATGGGAAATTTACATACATAGCACCTAATTCTTGCGGATTTACGCATCTCCCCTTCCTGAACTTCCGGGTTTACACGCATAGACCTCTGCATGAAAATGTAGATTTACCCATTAAAAAGTGATAATTAGTGCTATATTTGATGTGATACAAAAAAAATTGAGTCTTGTGAGTGTAAATATGAAAGTTTAGGTGCGGGATACATAAATCTATGAGAATTGAGTGCTATGTTTATCATCTCTGCAGAAGAACAACATAACCCTACAACACAAACAGATTCCCCCCTGCAACCTTAAACTTCACTTTTTACATTTATACCCCAAATCATTTACATCACATCAAAAATAGCCACTTTTCATGCATAGGTAAGGTGGTATATATGTAAAAAATTGAAATTTTAGGTCTCACCAATATGTAAATGGTGTAAATACATAGGAATTAAGTGGTATGTATGCAACTCTTCCAAAATAAAACCCAACCTGTCCATGTTCCTCATCTCACATAGATCTGACGATAGCGGTAATAAAAGGGAGAAGAAGAAGAACTACCAGCACAGTACCAAGCAAGAAGGCCATACAATACCATTTTCTTGATCTCTTCTGATAACCTTTAGTCTGCTCGAGCTCAGCCACTCCACTCCTAACAAAAGAGCTCGCACGTGCGACATGGCTTTCAATGTCGTTAATCTGCTGCCCCTGAGCTTCGACGACGACGGCCATGTCCAAGAACACCTGATGCAGGTCCAACAAACTCTTCTCTATCTCCTTCACAGCATCATGCCTTTCCTGAATCTCGCTAATGGCGTCCAAGATCTCACCTTTCCCCTGTTCCTGAATCGCCTTCTGGAAAAAGCTCTCACCTTTACCACTCGATATCAGAATCTCAATGGTTTCTTCATCCGCCTGCTCGCCGGTAACAGTATAATACCTTCTCCCCACCATTTCCCTGTAGTCGTCGGCCATGCGAGCTCGCAGAGACTGGAAATCATCCATTAAATCCTTGAGCCTTTTCCCCAACCCAGCTACCACGGAAGTTCTGGTTCGATCTACAGAAGATCCCTGCTCGCAGCCATGAATGCTTCGATTAGCTTTATTAGCCCGATCGAGAGATTCGAGCTTCTGTTTCACGGATTTAGCTCGCCGGAGAACTTGATCGGTGTCGGCGTCCATTCGAGCGCGGAGAGATTTCATCGTTTTGGCGTTATGAGCGGATTTGGTCTCTTCGTTCAGATCTTGCAGGCGGCGGAAGAGTTGTTCGAGGGATTTGATTTCTTCTTTGATGACTTCTATGTCTTGGAAGAATTTCTCCAGATTATTGGCGTGGCCGCCGACCCCGCCGCCGGCGATTCCTGCGTCGTTGTCATCTATGTGGATCTGCAGCCTCAAGTCATTGTATTTCTTGAAGGAGTTGCAGGCGAAGAGGTCGTTCATGGCGGCCGGCGGTGGGAGGTTGGGAATGGGGGAGATTGAAGGAGAAGGGGGAGAGTTTTGAATGGGGGAAAAAAATTAAATTTTGGAGATTTTTAGATTTATTTGGTTATTAGTGATTAAGATAATTACACTCATTTGTTTTCAAAATTAAAGTATTAATTTTTGAAAAAAAATTAAGTTAAAATATTTTGAATAAAGTTTAATTATAATGAATCTTATATATATTTTTTAAATTTAAAGCTATTTTTAATAAATTTAGCATAATATTTAAGGCCTTGTTCAAAACAAACGGGGAAGTCAGCTTGTTGTTCCTTGAAATCATGGCGTCCAAACACTACAATCAAGGAGCTGGCGGCGGGTAATGTCTGTTCAAAACGTGGGACCCACGAAGAAAGGAGGTTATCGACCGTCCGATTTCAACGGCCGATTGCCTCTTGATAGGTGACCGTTGGAGACGATATTTAAATTCTTTATTTAAGAACTAATAGTTTAATAAAACCCTAAACAGCGATAGTGTGAGCACCTCACGTCTTCTCGCCTTCTAAATTTGTTTGGCTTAGAATATAAAATTATATTAAGCTGTAAATATTTGGCTAATGCCCAATAATTAACATATTTGAATGTTTTCATTTTTTAAAGAAAGCATTTACAATATAAAATTGAACTTTAATGACAATTGAATTAAAAACTAATGATTAGTAATTAGAGTATGCTTTAAATTTGCGTCTCCTAATTGAGGAAAAAATTTGCGTACATAAGACGTACGCAGAGCTGCGTACGTCTGTAGCTTGCAAACATGTTACAGGGAGGATTTCAGGAGGTTATAACCGCGTTATACACCCTGTAACCTCCCTGTAACCTATCTATATATGAAAACAGAAGCACGCAGAAGCGCGGAACTTACTCGAAGGTACAGGTAGGTTACAGAGAGGTTACAGTATGTATAACGCGGTTATAACTTCCTGAAATCCTCCCTGTAACATGTTTGCAGGTTACAGACGTACGCAGCTCTGCGTATGTCTTATGTACGCAAATTTTTTCCCCTAATTGAAGAGAAAATTCTCTACCAACTTCTCGACGAGCCTTGCATGCATGCCACACAATTCCTATGCATTTACATATTTACCATCTAAATTTTGTTTTTCACATTTAGATCACCCAAATCTTTTAAATGACATCGAAAATACTAACATATTAACTATTTTTAAATAAATACATGTTTTCATGGGAATTTATTGTGAATTTTGTTGTTTAGGGTGAAATTTAAAAAAAAAATGAAGTGTTAATTTTGCAAATAGCAAAATTTCAAGTGATGTAATTATCCTTTTTTTTAAACCATAAATTCATCATTTAACAAGAGTAAAACTGCATATTCACAATCAAGAATTTTTCTTGAACAATAAATTGAGCAAAATATCATTTTTTTTTCATTATAATCGAATATTGAAAGTTGCACAGGGCTTCATCATATCATATAAAGTTGATAAATAACAATTACATGGCAGTTTACAGCCAATCATATGCTGGGCTGAATAAATAAATCTACAGCACAATCTTCATAATTCAATTATTTGTTGGGACATTTAAATACACACCACATACTTCTTATTTATTTGCATATCTAAGCTTTTATATTTACATATATCGCTTCGCCTAAACATCATATGAAAAATATCACAATTACTATCTTTTGAGTGTAAATAATATCAAATTTTGTGTGTCAGATATGCGAATAGATTAGAATTGTGGTATGTATGTAAATCTCCCTTTATTTTTTGAATAGAAAGAATCATTTATTTAGAATTTGATGTGGGTCGATGACAAATCCAGTCCTTGATGCAGAATTTCTAATACGTTTGGAATAATTTTCTGGAATTTGTATATTTGGTGGTATAGAGATTTCAGGCGAATGGCCTGAGATGCAGAGATTACCAGAATCATCCTGTTCCCAGTAGACTTCCACCATAAAACCTCTTGGATTATCTGCTGTTTCTGTTCCAGGAATCCCCACAAATCTTGAACCCTTGGGTATCTGAAAGAGATACCAAACAAATGTTTAAATAATCTACTTATAAGGTATATTTACATTAAATAAATGATTATAAGCATATCGTATGTGATAAAGTTATCTCAAACTTTAAACCCTTCCAAGTTGTGGCTACATAATCCCCTGATTATTTACATGAGACCATTATAGAGTATATAAGAGTGTCAAATTAGAGTTTGTTTGGGGCGGTTGCAGCTGTTCGAAGAAAGATTTATAGCATAAGAAGTTCAAACCGTTAGTACCATGGCCACAACACTTAGTAAGGTCAGATTGCAGATTGCAAAACACAGTTTTTCACTGTAATTTTAGCGCTGTGCGGCGCCGTACCATGGCCCCAATGCACTCTTAGTTTTCAAACTTTTTTTTAATGTGCGTTTAAATATTCATATAATTTTAGTTGTATTAAAAAAGACTGAAAACTAAATTGGCATTTTCATAAATGTCGGGATTAAAATGATAACCTGCAAAGAGTTAGGGGACCATTTTTAGATGATCTTAAATGCACAAATACTAAGAACTTATCTAGGAAAAAAATCTTATTTTGATTGTCATGTGAAATTGACCTTAAACTAAACCAACTGTGGTTTTTTCATTTACTTGAAAGAGTCAACTAAACAAGATTATACTATTGCCCCAAATTCCTTCTATTTAGGAGAGTAGATGTTAATAATAGTATAATTCTCCACTAACCTCATCATGTATTCTCTGTTTTATCCTTATTAGTAGGGGCATTTGCATACATACCACACAATTCTTAGGTATTTACATATCTAACAACTAAATAGATTTGTGTGTGTTAGATATGTAAATACATAAGAATTGTGAGGTATGCATGTAAATTCCCCTTATTAATACTAGTAGAATTACTTAAAGAAGCACAATACCTGAATTGAAGATCCGGATGATAAATTTAGCGTCACCATGGCCCCATCGATGGCCGCACTTTCTAGCTCTGCCTGCTTCGCAATGCTCAGGAAAACCTCTTCGAGCGTTGTAAGACCAAGTTGAATGTCTGAGATTCCAAGTTCATCCTCTCTATCTTCAAGCTCAGCAAAGAAGTCCTGATCAAGAAATGTATGTAAAAAAAAATTATCTCTTTCCATAGGGGATGATTTACATATATACCACTTAATTCCTATGCATTTACTTACATTTCCAACACCTAATCTTCATTTTTTACATATATGCTGCTTTACCAGGCATGTAAAGGTGTATTTCACATTTCAAAAGTCAAACTAGGAGTATCTAACAGACAATTTTTATGAATTTACATATCTAACAGCTGAAGTATCATATTTACATTCATAGCACCTGGTGCTTTAAACCTATGGATGGGAAGGTGTATTTCACTTTTAAAAAGTGATGACAGTACTATTTTTTATGTGATGTTTTAAGGATTTGAGGGGTATGTGTGTAAATATGAAAGTTTAGATGTGAGATATGTAAATACATTAGAATTAGAATGTGAGCTTACGTATGTAAATGCACCTACAAAAAATTTGGGTGGTATAAATGTAAAAAAAAAAAAAAAAAAAAGTTGACGTGTTGGAAATATAAACGCATAAGATATGGGTGGTATATATGTAAATGCCTCCAAAATATACATTCAACTTACCGGTAATAACTTCTCTTTTTCGCGGGGGATGACGAATGTTAAAAACGACTTATTTTCATCTTTTGCCTCCACATCTAGATGCTGTAAATTGCAAATTTATATCAGAGATTCGCATGGCGATAATTTCTCATTAGCTTCGCTTATATTGCGACTTACATGTTTGAAGAAATGCTTCACTAGCTGAGCTTTACGCTCATGGGTAGCATCCAGTTCTGCGTCAATAGAAGTTGTTTGTCCGGGAACACCTCCAACAAAACTAATATTAGCAATATAACCCGTTCCGAATTTCGACTTCAACCTTATAGAGGTTCCTAAACACCTCAATCTTCCCTTCGCCATGATGGCGATGCGATCGCTTAATATGTCGGCTTCCTCCATGGAGTGAGTTGTCAAGACTATAGCTCGTCCCTTCTTCGCATTTTCGATAATGTCCCAAACATGTCTTCTGCTGATTGGATCCATCCCAGTAGTCTAAAACAAATAGAATTTTGAATTAGATATACAAGCACGAAGAAATAAGAAAAGGGGCGTTTACATACATACCGCACAATTCTTATGTATTTACGTATCTAACACAACTTTAATTACTACATCTATATCATCCAAATCTTTCATATTGCATAAAAATATCACTATTTTAACCTTTAAAAAGTGAAATACACATACATAGATAAAGTGGTGTGTATGTCAATTAAGATTGAATAGGTGTTGGATATCTAAATACAAAAGAATTGAGTGATATGTATGTAAATTTTCCATAAGAAACGTAAAAGAGCATCAGAAGAACGGGCATATTTCTTGAAAATTAAAAATTGATTGCAGAAACAATATGATTTCCCAACAAAAGATTGCAGGATCATACAAGCCTGCAATTATTGATCAAGAAATATGTCCATGACTACAAAGTTACAATGATCTTCATGGCAATGAAGGTTTCAAGTTTCTTGCACTAAACCAGAAAAAAATTGAGGCATTTACTTACATACCAACCAATTCCTATGTATTTACACATCTAACACCTAAACTTTAAATTTTACATTTATACCATCAAATCTTTCATATCACATAAAAAATATCACTATTACTTACTTTTTAAACGTGACATACAGTTTTTCATGCATAGATAAAGTTTTATTAACATAAATATTGATGTTGAGGTGTTAGATATGTAACATAGGAATTGTGTGGTATGTCTGTAAATCTTCCAATAACTTGCTTGACTTCCATCTTTACTTGTCTTTTAGCACCACCTTTGAAATGCTGTTTCTTAAATAATACAAGACTTACAAAGAAGACTAAGATGGATATTTCAGCAAAAACATAAATCCCCAATCCCGAGGCGAATAAGGTGAAGAATATAAATTTATAACTAAAAATATTTGATTCTAGGTCATTGATTTTTGGAGATGATTCCAAGAGTTATTTTTTATCCATTAAAGGAAATGAACCCAAATTTAACTTTATAAATACCATTGTAAGGGTCATTAAAATCTCTACAAGATCGAGAACAAACAAGTATACATCTCAATTTAATTTTTAAAGAAAAAATCAAGAAATGAATAAGTTCAAAATGATGTTCAAACCACATATAAGGTGAAGTTCATTGTTGTACATCAAATAAACGACTGCATGAATCTCAACGAATCCAATGGACAAAATTTACAAAGGAACACGGTGCAATAGGACCCATAAGCGGTAGACCGAAGGCCTGCGGGCAGAAGGTCAAAGGTCCCTCAACAGAAGATGAACAATCCAATATCAGAAGACAAAGCTCAACTTTTTAGCGGGGTTCGAAGACCGGCCGGGCAAAGGCCATCCGAGCCAAATATCAAGAGTATCAAAAAGAGTGGAAACATCAATTTATTTGTTGTCATAATCCGACTCTAAAAAAGAATTCAACAACGGAAGCCACCTCACAGACGACCCCACAGTTCCTTGTCAAGAACTGGCCACAACACACTCAACAAAACATCCCGAAGGATCTCACTTGTCGAGAAGTGAGCTACCTATAGGATTATGATAATTTACTCTCTGCCTGATAGCCTAATTTTATTTCACCCACAGGAGTTTCATATCCTGGGAACTGGGATTGGTGGTCGGCAACCAAAATAATAAGACCAACCCAATCAAGTTAGACCAACTCGAAGAACAATGAAGGTTGACCAATAACCCAATACAATACATGTCATGAAGAACCAACCGAGTCATAGGAGGGCCAAACCAAAGACTCAAATATATAAAATACCGATAATAACCTGTACAACCCCCATTAAAACAAGAGCATAATTATAACTTCATATGTTGTACCCTCTTCCCTATAAATAGAAGATCATTTCATAAATAAACAGTTATACACTCCTTTCAAATTAATGTTCATTACTGTGCTTTTCTCTATCTCTTGTTATTTCTCTCTCTCACGTCTTACGCTCTATTCCTTGGGATTGATTCACATACATATCAAAATTCAACATCATAAAAGATGCGATAAACATGAATTATGTTAACAACAAGAAAAGGAGTAGCACAACAAGAAGAAGTCCACAATAGAGACACCACCGACATAGAATGCACTAGAGAATTTGTGCAGCAACAAATCAAGGAGCTAAAAGACCAAATGATGGAAGCCCTCAGAGAAATAGCAACTCATGGAAGGGAGCAAAATCTCTGAGAGCATAACCTTCGAGAAGAAGAACCGACGCCCAACGCCTGAAGGGTGATTTAGGGCCTAGAATAGATTAGATACTCTTAGCACCAAGACAATATTGGATCGACACTGATGGACATGCAACAGTTCAGGTGAACCAAAGACCCCACCAATTATAGAACCAATTCTCTAAGCATATTTTTGAAGCTGAGCCCTTGGAGAGATTTAAATACAATCACATGAATCCAATAAGGGCCGGATTGATCTGACTGATCCCATAGCATCCTTCAAGACGATTGTTTGTTTGTTGAAGATCACATACGCGTTGAAGTGTTGATTGTTTTGTACCACACTGAGGGAATCGGCCCTCAGGTGGTTCAACAGACTGCCAGCTGGAGAAATTATTTTCTTTATAGATTTCAAAAGGATGTTTGTAACATTTTACAACGCCCAAAGCCGCAAAAAAGTTCACAAGCCCTTTTGCAGATCATGCAGGGACAAAACGAGAGCCTCTACTCCTTTGTTACTTGATTCCAAAAGGAGATGCTAAAGGTGCGGCATCTAAAACATGCAATAGCATACACAGCTCTAGCTCTGCGTTTGAAGGAGGAACCATTTAGTTACACTTGGGTCTCCAACGACCCAAAACCTTAGCCAAATTGTTGGAGTTGACCAACAATCATATCTCGGCCGAAGAGTACAATTCCACCCCTACTTTTACAAGAGCAAAGTCAGCCACTCGTAGTTTACAGAAGATAGTCCCTAGAGATGATAGATGAAGACTAAGGGAAGACTTACATCCTTCTGTTGGGCAGCAATACAAAGACAAATGGCCGCCCAGGCAATAGGAGGGTCAATAGGAGTTACAATCGAGGGGGTCAAGCTCTATAACCTAACCAATGACTGACTTCTCACAATGAGCAATCGCTAAATGATCACGAGACTCAGAAGGCAACTCCACTCAGAGTCTCGATGGCCAAGCTAGTGGTAGCCATCCAAAACAAGGACGAATTCAAAAAGACATTGTCAATGAGAATCAGAGCTTTTCTCCGAGATACCACAAAGTATTATGCTTATCAAAGAGATCATGACCATGACGCATAGGAATGTCGAAACTTGGTCGATGAACTGATTAAAACTGAAGAACTAAAGAAGTTTGTAGCATCATGAGCGACGACCTAGAGGCAAGGGAAGGCTTTAGTCGAAGAAACTTCGGTGAATACTTTTTTATTATGTCATTCATATTGTTGGGATAGTACTAGCCATCATCGGAGAAGGTGGAAATTCCTCTCAGAGAGCCAACTAGAAAAGGCTTTGGTTAGGAGAAATGTGTCATATTGCTTTTGCTCCAAAGCGCGACACTCATCCGCCCATCATATTCACTGACACAAACCTATCCCCTAAGGGGAACCCTTACAACAATGCTATTGTCATCACTGCTTTGATCAACAACTACCAAATCAGTAGCATCTTGATCGACTCTGGCAACTCCGTGAACATTTTGTTCAGATCAGTGTTCGACAAGATGTGTTCGATAAGATGGGACTCAAGGGCGACCAACTAACTACATCGACCAGACCACTTAATGGCTTCCAAGGTGAAAGGAAGAAAACCTTGGGAATAATCACAATGGCAGCCATGTAAGGAGAAGAATTTCACCTATATGGAGGATTTTTTGGTGGTTAGCTTGCTGCCAACTTAAAAAATTATTTTTGGCCGGTCTCTGCTCAACAACTTCAATGTCGTGGTCTCAACATCCTATGTAGGAATAAAATTTCCGGGTGAAGTTGAGATCATCATCAAAGGCTAATATTTTACTATAAAATTTGTTATTTTTTGTTAAATTTAAATTTTGAGAAAATGCATGTCTGATTTTTTTTTTTATTATTTAAATTGAGCATGCAATAGCCATGTCCAACACTGGATTAGAAGTATCTTTAACATGGGAAAAATTGAGATGGCAGAGAGCTATAAATGAGAACAAGCTGCATTTAAAATGCTGAAATTGAAGGGAAAAAAATTCCAAACATAATGAATTTAAAAGTCATTTGATTAGCAATGGGATTGGTGCAACAGATGAGTAACTAATTGAACTTATATTGCGCGCATCTCAATGCAAGTCTAATGGCTTTGGAATCCAGTTTGAAAAAATTTTGGTTGCGATATTATGCCTAATTTTCTTATAGAAAACAAAACATTAAAATTTAAATATTTCATTAGTTCGAAAATAAAATGCTCTCATCACGCAAAATTTGAAATGGCACATAATCAAAAGAAAGTTCAACTAATATATTTTTGTGAGGTTAGACAAACGCTGCAATTTCTTACCGGCTCATCTAGGAAAACCATTTGTGGATCTCCAATCAGGGCTATCGCAAAGCTAAGCCGGCGCTTCATTCCTCCACTATAGCTTCCTGATCTTATATGAGAGGCACTAGTAAGTTTGACTTCAGCCAAAGACTTCTCACTTACCTGCATTTTTGCCAAGCGCTCAAATAAACTATTGCAATGTTTTTACATTAAACTATTAGATGTAGAAATAAAACATGGTAAATTATCAAAAGAATGCCTTCCAACTTGCATGATTAAACTTCGATTCAAATTTCTAGAATATTCTCATACAAATGAGTCAGCCAGAAATCACCCACCGATTTGATTATTGAAGGATGTAAACCTTTAATGCTAGCAAACAGATGAAGATGCTCTTCTGCTGTCAATGCATCCCACAAAATGTCAAACTGATAAAAGGAAAATTGCACATTAACGACTTAGTTTTCTGAAACTTGTGAATAGAGTCAAAATAACAGTCATGAATTAAAAGATGGATGCACCTGGGGACAAACACCAATCATTCTTCTGATATTTGACATACCAGCAACACTTCGAATTGAATTTCCATAAATAAAAGCTGCAAGATGTAATGATCATTTATATAGCTTTTTATTTGTGGTAGCGTGGGGGGACATACCACATAATTCTTAAGTATTTACATATCTAACACCTAAAGTTTGATATTTACATTTATAACACTTTGGTGTCGTATACCTATGCATGAAAAGGTGTATTCACTTTTAAAAAGCTGATAATGATGGTATTTTTTTTATATGAGGTTAAAGCTTTGAGTGTTATAAATGAAAATACGAAAGTTTAGGTGTTAGGTATGTAAATACATAAGAATTGTGTGGTATGCATGTAAATATAGAAATTATAAGTCTTGTACCATCTCCACCAGTGACTGGAGTAATACCAGTCAGACAATTAATAACTGTAGTTTTTCCGGCTCCATTGGGCCCTAGAAGGCAAAATAGTTGATCTTTTGCTATATTTACCCAAATACCCTGCAAAGAAAAAGCCAGTGATGAAAATATAAATTAGAAATTATACAAGCACACAAAATTTAAGATACCTTAACAGCGTGATAAGGAGAAGACCTCGTGCATTTACAACAGCCAAAATTTGTAGCTCCCGGGTATGTCTTTGTGAGCCCAAGTATCCTAACGGCTACATTCGGATCAATAATACTAGACGTTACTTGCTGTTTTACCGTTGTTTCTTCTGCAAGAACGTCCTCATCATCTGGAGCAACATATTCTGTAGGTGGAATAGAGCCCCAACAACCACAAAGATCGCCTTCTGCAAAAATATGCATAAATTAAATGATCGTCACAAACCTGTTGCTTATAAATTGGGGCATTTACATATATGCCAAACAAATCTTGTGTATTTACATATATTATAACTGAATATTCATATTTCCTTGCATGCCACTCAAATAAAAAAGGAGAGGAGTTTCAAAATGGTCCCTTGACAAAGAGGGTAATTTCAGTCCTAGAGTCCACAAAAGCGTCAATTTAATCGTCAAACTCTTTTAATGAGGACTAAAATAACCACTATCACCATCCATTTAAAAGTTAAATACACCTTTTTCATGCCATAGATTTATGACATCAATGTGATATAAGTGTAAATATAAAACTTTGGGTGTTAAATGTGTGCATACATAAGAATTATACGGTATGCCCGTAAATTTCCCTATAAATTATACAATAGGATTGCCAACGAACCTTCAGCCTTAGTTCCACCTTTTCCAGTCCAGTATGAATGCTTCAGAAAGTAAAATACTGATTTCCTCACACCATTTGAATTGGGAAGTATATTATCCAAGTATATTGCCAAGGCAAACCACAAAAAGAAGGTGGAAATAAGCCAATGAAAAATATTTTCCTGTAGAAAGAAACATATCAGCTAAGACCTGAAGGAAGGTTTACGATGTAATTATCTCTAAATCTGGTCATGAACATACAATTGTTATTATGCACTCAGGCTCCTTAAAAGTACAATAACCTCGCCGGCTCCAACTAATTCCTAAATCTTCATGAGTAGTTGTTGAGCTATCAAGCATATCGAGTGCTTTTGCTAGAAGATTGGGAGGAAATAAAGACCACAAGACACGATGTGATGTGGAATAAAACTTCGCGTATGGAAAACCAATTGCGGTTATAAGCTGCAAGGATAAAAGAAATTACATGTTTTGAATCCCTGTAGAGGCATTTTAAAATTGAGAAATGTGTCAAAATAGTCCTCTGACTCTTTGTAAAGTCCCAGAGTTTATAATTGTGTCGATTTAGTCCATTTATAATTTTAATGGGAGTTGAAATAGTCCCCAATTAGGACTATTTTAGCCCCAATTAAAATAATCTGGAGACCAATTTAACACTTTTATAAACTCCGTAACTAAAATAACTCCATCCATACAGTCAAGGGACTATTTTGGCACTTTGCCATTTTAAAATGTAAAATAATTGTTTGAGAATCTTACTTGTGTCAAAAAACCGACTATGAATATTGAAAATCCAACTGTAGTTGCTGATGATGACTTGTTGACGAAATTTGATATCAAGAATGCGAAACTCAACTGTGAAGAAAGCCAATTAGAGGACTCAATTCTTTAGTACAATACCATGGAAAAAAAGAGCAATATAGTGGACCAACTCCTTGGTGATTCAGAAAAGAGGCATTTACATACATACTATACACTTCTTACGTATTTACATATCTAACACCCAAACATTCATATTTACATGCATACCACTAAAATTTTTAACATCACATCAAAAACACCATCATCACCATCTCTTAAAAAGTGAAATACACCTTTTAATGTGTAGGTTTATGAAACAAAGGTGTTATAATAAGTATTAAATTTTGGGAGTTAAATATGTAAATACACAAGAATTGTGCTGTATGTACGTAAATTTGCCTTGAGAAAAAAAGTTGACAAACAGAAGACCGTAATGTTCAAATATGTTTTGCATTGTGATAACAAATTTGGATAGCGTTAAGTGATGATTACCATATTAAGTTGGAAGAGGAAGAATACAAGGAAGAGGACTGCAAAACTGTTGTGCAGGAAAAAACTGAACTGAAAAAACATCCCAAACAGAACCGTGAGAAGAGAAGAAATTAACGTAAGCAAAGCTTCCCAGGTAAACCAAGACAGCCAATAGGCAGATTCATAGAGACCCATAATGGACATAGCCTGAAATGTTCAACCAGAGTTCCTCGTCAGCTAGAAATCTCCGGTTCACATATAGAATAATAAAAAGGAAAATTTGCATATGTGGTGGCACACACTTCTTATGTATTTACATATCTCACACCTAAATTTTCATATCAACATCCATAGCCCTTTTGTGTTTTAGAACTATGCATGAAAAAGCGGATTTCACTTTTAAAAGGTGAAAATAGTATTATTTTTCACGTGATATTAAAGATTTGAGTGCTACGTGTGTAAATATGAAAGGTTAAGGTGTGAGATATGTAAATATACAAGAATTTTGTGCTATGTAAATGCTTCTAATAAAAACTAGTAGCAATATGGTTCGTATGGTGCAAGATATGTTTGTCTCACAACCTGACGAAGCTTAAGTTCCTTCTCTGTAACAAATGAACTTGTTTGAACTACAAATCCGAACATGGCAATAGCAAGGAAAAATGTTGGTCCAGCTTGCCCAACAATAGAAAATGTTTCTGTAGCAGGGTGGGCAAATTCCTTGAATCCAACAACCCAGTCAAAATTAGGATCTGCTCATGCATAAAGGACAGCGTGAGCAAAATTAGTTTAAAATGAATATATAGAAATATATATATATATATATATATATATATATATATAATGTAGGGTGAGCAAATTATTGCATTATGGCTGATTTCCATTGCCTGTCAAGCATCTTGCAATAGTCTTATATTATGCTCCTTAGTATGAGATGCTTCCCAAGTATTCTGTTACTGGAATTATAAAAATTTATATTTGATTAAACACAAGCCAGAAAAGATTACATCAGTTCATATTGGCAAGGTACATTGACGGGCTTCTTTGTCACCAATGAACACTTATCAATGTGTAGAGTACTTTAAAAACATTGAAACGCTTAGGGATGTTGAGCATTGTACATTACACTAATTTACAAACTATTCATCTTTAAAATTTCTACTTGGGAAAAGAAGTTGAATCATATAAAAATGTTCAGAAGGAGGAGAATAAAAATTTGTGATATTGTCGCCTATTTCTATTAGTCACCAGTCAGCTCATCGAAAGTCTGATTTATTGCCAGCATTGTGCTTGTGGGCATAATTTTGCTAAGAATGTATTATCTTAAGTTCGGTAATCAAAAGCTTCATGAAATTAGCCACAACTAAGTGCTCATGCTAGCTTTGATGGAGGTGGAATAGACACTAGCGTAACAACAATGTTTGTTAGATTAATTTTGTTATGATGACAGACTTCAATCTCCACCATGCATCATATATTAAAACAAAAAAGATAAAACTAGAAAGACCGAAATAGGCCTATCCAAAATCTTTAAAAAAGCTCAAATTTTGAAGTGTTTTCATTTGGTAACAACACTAAAATTCCATTTATTTTGCAACTATTCTAGGCTTATGAATATTTCACCAGTGAAGTTTTAAACATAAAAGATTCTTATTTGATTGTGTTTTAGGATTTTCTAAGATGGGAAAAACTTAAAACTCCCACATTCTCTCACAATTTACAAGAAACTCTTAAGAATGCAATTTCTAAGAAAAGAATAACTAAACTTTTGACACTACAACTAGAACTAAATTCCAACAAGTATTGCTCCTTTAAGAAAATAATAAATGAATTTTCAATAAATATATTAATTGGCCTACTAAAATTCCTTAACATTTATAGTATACAATAACAATTTCTAATCCATATTCATCATTGCATTTCAAGCACTTTCATTTGTCTATATATTGTGTTCATAATAATGGAGAATGAAAGTCTATAAATGAAGCAAGCATCAATGGGAACAACATTGTTACCTCCGAGCAAAGTTCTTGCAATTTCGCGCTCTGCGGCAACTTGAAGAGGAATTTGGAATTTGAATGTTGTATCCTCAAAGTTCCCTCTCTTATGCATAGAAGTGGAATTAGTCTGAATTCCATAACTAATAACCGTCGAGTTTTTCTCCACAAAGTGCAAAGCACCGGGGCAACGTAAAGGATTACCTAATAGCCATTCATCAACTTCATCTGGATTTGTGAAGGACTTTACCTATAAATTTTAATAGCATGACACTTTCACTACCAATAAAAACAATAGGGAAGTTTTTGTCCAAAAATGTAAAATAAATACTATTATTTAGATATAGATATGAACATAAGGCATGCTCAAATTCAATCCTAAACATATGCCCCTACGTTAGCATTATGGTTGAAAATTGAAATATACATTTTCATACGGATGGTAAAATAGAGTCCATTCCGATCATTATTCTTGTTCTCCACATTGACCTAACTTATTTAGGATAAAAGTTCATTATTTCTAATTATTGTTTATTTAAACTCATTAAGATTTATTAGAATTTAATTAGGGATTAATAACTACTAGAATAATAAAAAATTTATCAAACATAAATAAAAATTAACTGCATAGAGATAACAACTTTCAAACTTTAATTAGACTAACTAACTTTATAATTATTCAATAGCACTAATTGTGCCAACTAGTGTATAATTGGACTAAATAGGATTATTAATATTTAGCTAATGTATTAATCTTTGCAATAATAAAGATCCTATTATATATTCATAAGGATTAATTAACTTAAAGTTTTCAGGCCTAATTACACGATAAAATTGAATTAACCTTATAAAAATTTATCATAGCTTAATTAACAATCAATGACTATTAGAATTATTAGGAAATTAGTTGAAAATAAATAAAAATTACTAATTACTATAGTGATTAGGACAATAAAATTTTGTTAGACTATTTAGGCTAATTAGTTATTAGTCACATTACTTAGAATATTTTTTGCTCTTTGTGAGATGTCAATTTAGTAGAATGAGGATCACAATAGATTGTCATGACCTTATCTTGATCTCATGCATAATAAGTAATGAGCAAAGTAATAAATTGGACACAATATTTTTTATGCTAATAAATTCAGGAGAAGCCATGAGGCTTGCGTAGCTGAACAACTTCCACCAATACAAAATGAGTAAACTAAGTACTACTCTTCGTGGTACAATCGAAGAAGATATCAATACAATTCAAAATAATGAGTTATCAATCAATGTTTTTGTTGGCAGATGTAGTTTAGGATGATAATCATCTTATTTAGGGGTAAGTATGACACAAATCTTGTATAAGATACTTGTGATGTATGTCGAATGAGATAAAATTGTAACACAAGCAAAGGGATGTGTAGGGTTTAAAAGCGATTGTTTAAACACAAGTGAAGGTTATGGCACTAATCTTGCAAGTGAATGATACATAGTTAGTTTATGATCCAAAATAATGACGGCCTTGTAAGGAATGCACAACATAGTTAGTTTATGATACTACTGTCATTCCTCATAACTTTAAATTTGATACATAGTTAGTTTATGATCCATTTGCAGCAAAATAATGCTTTTGAGGAGTTGTGTCGAATCATGTAATAATGGCCTTATAAGGAATGACTTGTTTACAAAAACTCTAGTTTATTGATGGTCTTATAAAGAATGACACGATAGGTGGCCTGAATCAAACCTAAATTTTCTAGGCAATGTGGTAAGAAAAAGCAATGGTGAGTGCCATGTTGTCAAAAAAAAATTGAAGATCACCCCAAACTCCTTAAAAAATCCTAAACAAGAATAAGTTTCACACCAAATGAAGCATATCATTGAAGAACGTAGTCACCCATGGCCGATGCAAATAGGTTGAACACTCTAACTTAGTTTCTAGAGTTGACACAATATTCATTATAAAGATTAGTTAAAAAATGGAGCATGAAGCTACAAGGTAGAAGAATATTTATCATAGCTAGTTATATTCTAAATAAAATCTAAATTTTTTTTATTAATTTATGACTATCAAAAAAGAAAGGAAATATACAATTTTTAAAGACTTGAAATTTAATTCATGACAATCAAAAAAGTTGTTAGTCATCTAAGTATTGAAAGTAATTAAATTTATAATTATATAAGACATTTCTTACCTGAGAGAGGCATTTTATAATATATTTACTTTATTAGTTTTCACATATTTGCATCATTATTGAACTATTTATTCTATGTTTAAATAATTTTAATAATTCTTAAATCATTAACTTTAACCCCATATTCTATTTCTTCTAGTTCAATGCAATGTCTAATTCTCAAAATCTAACAAAGTTTCTCTCTATAATATCCTTTCCCTCTCTTTTACTCATTCTCATTTCATAACTAATCTTATTAGTAAAGCTTAGATTTCGCAAAAACAACAAATTTAGATTCAACACCTCTTACCTTTAATATCTTATATTCTTATATAAGAATGTCGTGTTCTTTACGGGCGTGGAAATAATACACTAAATACTGAATCAAACAGATATTTTAATAACACTATCTTTTCTTTCCCAAATAATAAAAATGATCATCTACATTGAATTCAGCCACACTTATCCTTGATCCTCGAGAGTATTTTTTTTTTAAGTATATTAGATTTTGAGCTTTAATTAGAAGGAAATTACAACACAGAAAAATCCATTTCTCCCACCTTGTTCCCTCCATTCCCTGATCAACTGAAGAAAACAGATATATACTAAACAAAATACAAAACCCTAACCTTGTCAGAAGGAATCGGTCGTCCGGGATTGTTCCGCATGATCGCACTCACGATCCCGCTTATCCTGGCGCTACTATTGCCGCTCCAGACAAAATCGAAGCAGGGTTGCTTGATAAAGAACTTCTCCTCGCACCGCGGTATGGGCGGCGACACCACTGCCTTCGGATCGAAGACATTATCATACGCCGTGAAAAAGGTGAACCGGGATCGCACCGTTTTATCAATGCAGAAAAGGAGGAGTATGAAGAAAAGCGAGGAGAAGAGTTGGAGGAACGCAGATCGCTTGTGTCTCCATGTGAGGATCGCGTTTTTCGTCAACAGGGCCTTGAACTGCTGCGAGAAGAGCCGAGCTCCCCTCTGCAGCTCCATGAGAATGGTGGAGTTTCTTTTTGGAGGCAGTTCGGGGTTCATATATGCTGCTGCAGTTGCCGTTGAGGCTGTGAGGCGGAGTTTCAAATTCGAGCATTTATTTGTCGTGCGGTTTCAAATATTTATTTTTTCTTTATGGGTTAAATCATTAAGGGCTGTCTGGTAAACAAATTTAAGTGGTCTTTGGCTCCAATTTAAGGAAAATATTTGCATCCATGAGTACGACATGGGTTATTCAGGGGTACGGAGTTGTATTCAGGTTATACTCAACTGTAACCTCCGTGTAACTCCCTTGTAACCTCCGTGTAACTTATTTGTACCCATGAAATTACAGAAGCGTAGAACTCATTTATATGTTACAGGTAGTTTACAAAGAGATTACAGGGGGGTTACAGCTTGACATAACCCCGATATAACCCCTCTGTACCCCCTGAATAACCATTGGACGTATGCAGCGCTGCGTATGTCTTATGTACGCAAATATTTCCCCCAATTTAGGGTTCGTTTGGTGCGGCGGTACAATTCCGCCCCTCACTTTTGTCATTTTGGATGAATATCATTTTGACAGTTTTTTTAAAATAATGTCGTCGAAATCTGTATTTTCTCACCACTCCTGCCTAAGTGCGGTGACAACTTTCGAGTTGTGGTTTGACTTGAATAAATAAAAAATTTATAATGATCACCACAACTTTTTAAGCATCAGATTATTATTCAGTAGTTTCACAACTATTTTTTACTAAGCTTCAACTACCTAAAACAGTTCCTAAATTTAGGTTGAATAAGATGGATGAGTTCATAGTGATTGTGGAATAAATTTTTAAAAATATGACTCACAATCTGATTCAGAGGTTGTTTGGTAGCATATTTTAAATCGAATTGGGCATTGGATTTGACGTAAAGCCAACTAAATATAAAAAATGAAAATTAAATCATGCGCTCTGTTAAATCAAATATTCTCTGATTCCATCTCTTTTTTGTAAATCTGAATTCGTTAATTACATTTTTAGCTTACGACGAGGTGTTCTTAATGATTCAACATAATTGTATGAAATGATTGATTATATGAGAGTTGATTGGTCACTTGGATAATGTTAAGATGAAATGAAACAAGAATGCCATGCTCTTGTGCAAGCATCAAATTATGTTGTGGTATGTCTTATGTTGGGAGCTTGGTAGCTGTTCTTTGGGTTTCATTGTATGTAGGGTTATGAGTTTAGCTCAAAGATCCTTAATTGCTTGAAAATTGATTCAATATTTAGCTCGGATCGAAATAAACAAGTTGTGCTATGAGCCAAATCTTTCAATCAAATTTATTTCGAGCTTATTTTGAGCCATAAATTTATTTGCTCATATAGTTTTTATTTATAAAAACTATATATAATACTAAATAAAATTGAATATAAAGAGCTATAAGATGATTTCGAGCTGGAAGAGATCCAAATTAACACAATTTGAGTCATCTTATTTCGATTTCGAGCCGGATTGAGCCAATCACGAGCTGATGTTCAAACCATGTATGTATAATTGCAATTTATTTCTATTACACGCTGTAGGAGATTTATGCATTATGCAGGGCCCAAGAGATGAGAGGATTTATGAAGAAAAATTCTTTTTTGGGAGATTTAGAAGGTCTCAGGCCTTTAGGTTGGCTCTTACATAGGCTAGAAACAAACACCATAAAATTGTTGAAAACAGGGGAATATTAACTTGATGAGTGTCATTGTCATTACAATCTTATGTATGTTGACATCATAACTATCATGGTCGTAGGATAGTCGTGGACATGAAACAAGCATCGTCTAGTCTCCAAGGAATAGTGGGCAAGACTTTCTATGTTGACATAAGGAACACTCTAGACTCATCTGTTGTCGTGGTAGGATGATGTTAGATAAAAGATGGAAATAACATGCCAACATTTGAGAGACTTGTGAAATAATCTTTAAGTAGGAGTGATATAATGTCGATTTTGCGGGAGTTGGACTTGGTTCAAAATCGAATCTTTGAATTTTAACTTGAAGTTATAATGGCAATGCATTAAAAATATTCAATTTTTATATTTGCATGTGCATGTCATGTGTTTCATATATTATTGAAAAATCAGCTTGAGTACTCATAAACCATGCAAATTTTAAGATAATATGAACTACTAAACATACAGCATTTTTAGGCGTTTCTGCATGTTCAAAATTGTTAATGCATTGGCATATCTAACATTTTAAATTTTATATTTATTTCTATACCTTTTTGCTGTTTTTCCTCCGTGTTTTACATTTTAAGAAACCGTAATATTAAAATAATAATAATAATAAATGAGCATATGAGTTAATATTTATAAATAAATAAATTTAATTTAATTTAAAATTTCTATACATTAAAAAAATAACTACTGTTNTATATATATATATATATATATATATATATATATATATATTCAAATTTATATTTGATCAGACTTTTAGTTAAAAAAAGTATTCTATTAATTTTCACAAGCTCTATTTATGGAGGATTTATTGCGTACGGACACCGCATGCATCTCTGTATGCGATGTCCAATCTTGACTGTAGATCACGGTCATGATTATTTCATGTATTTTTTTTAAAAAAAAATTTTAGGTGGGGCCCACAGAAATACAACCTGAGGTGATTTACGGTCCGGATCGAACACCGCATGCATGCAGTGTTCGATCCGCATTGAATAATTTTTCCTATTTATGATGCTTTACATCTAATTTCAGCAGATTCCATGGAAGGAGAGGTGCTCTGCGACGGCCTTGGTATTTTTGTAAACGAAAATTTACGACGCATGGGTTATGGGTTTTGTTTGGCTTTTTTTTGGGGCTGTTAAGCATATATATTTAAACACTTAAAAATATATTTTAGAATTTTTATTAAGATAAAAAAATGTTAAATAATTTTTTTTAAAAAAATAATTATTAACCAAATATTGTTTACTTTAATAATCTATCGTTTTCACATGCTCGCCCCTGGCGTATTTGTTCACAACAATTGCAACCTCAGCTGCATTTCATCCCACTACTTGCTTTTGCTTGTCCGCATTTCTCTATACATTCTGCAACCTCCCGTATGCCTCATCACCTCCCCTACGGTTGCACCCACAAATACGGGGGTCAATTCCAAAATTAATCTCATACGTTAACTCAACTCAAAGGGCGACCCGAATAAATTTCAGGACATATTAGAGTTGACCTGTTAACCCAAGATCCACCTGAAATTGACCCACTAATCATAAGTTGACTTGAAATTGGCCCGAATAACTATAATGCCATATGTTATTATAACGGCCGGGTTTGAATCACCATGTTGGAGGCAGGTGAGATTCAAGTTAGTTGTATTAACATGTTTAATATTTGAGCTGTGTTAAGGATCAATCATCATTTGGCCGGGTCAATTTGATATTAAACTTGAAACCAACTAAAAACCTAGATTAAACACCCCTACATCCAAGCCCACATCAACTTAAACTCCTTGCCTCCCATCGCTTGTTTGTCTAGAAACCTAATCATTTCACATGCATCTCTTCGCTTGCATCATCTTCCTTGTCATCATCCCTTAACCAACATCCATCTAAACCCCTCGCCCCATAACACCCCCCCTAGCACGCATTTGTCCGCACCCCCTTGCCAGGTTGCACAACAATAAAAACAATAATAAACATCATTGAAAAAGAGAGAATTTAAATAAAAAATAAATTAATAAAGTCAATTGTTTCTTTCAATATAGAAGATATTTTCCTCAAACATCCATGTCCAATATACACATTGTTCATGTCATAAAAATGTTATAATCAACCACCTTAACATCAAAATACGTGTCAACTAGTATACTTTTAAATTATAATGTGCAGATGCATCACAAAAATCTGTCCACATATGTCATAATAAAACCATCAAAACCAGCACCTGATTAAAGCTTAAAACACATTCAGTAAAAACAACAAAATATCAATAATAAAAATAATAACAATAAATAAAACAGAGGCCGTAGTTTTATTTCCAATTAATAATTGAATTCAACACAAAAGTGGTGCAGCATTGAATACTAGCAAGTTAAGGCTTAAGGAGAAGGGAAAGGCCGACCTTAGAGCTCTTCTCAATGGCCTTTGTGTCCACCTCAGCAGAAAGGGTTACCAGGGATTTGGGGCTCCACAGATGTTGGATTAAAGCACTCGCCTTCCCATAGTTGTTGAAGCGAGCTTTTACTGTAGTGAGAGGATCCAGCGCGTATTGAGTCCCGAATGTTAACGTGTTCTCGTTGGTCGAAAAACTGTGAGTTAACTCGGCCCCGACAGCGGTGCTTGTGAGTGGACTCACTAGATGGTAGTAGGAAGCGGTCAGATTATCTCCCTTGTTGGAACTGCATGAGAAGCAGCAGATTTCCAATTAGTTTTTGGAACTGTTTGATTTATTTTGAAATGAATGTAATATTAATTTGGCGCACTTACATAAATACCTCTCAATTCCTGTGAATTTATATATCTAACACTTACAGATTTCAAAATCCATCCTAACCAAATTTATCCAAAAATTTTCAAACTTTTTTTAATGAATAACATTTAAAGACAGCAAAATCAAAAGCTAATGATAACTCACAGATTTAAGGAAGCAATAAGGTCCGCATTGGTGATGCTCAGAGCAGCATTATATTTGGTGAAGTTTCCGGTAGCGGTGTCCAGAGACACGTCAGCACCAACGGCTAGTTTATTTGAACCGATTGTTCCAGCGAAGTTCACAACAGGGTTGGCAGTCAAACCAAGACTAGCATTAATACCAGTATAATCATGCAAATACTGTAGCTCAACCTGAAGTTGATGAACAAGAATGTGAAAAGTGAACAAAAGGGCCTCACAAATTTATTTATTAAAAAAATTGAAACTTCAAGAGTTTTTTTTTTTTTTTTTTTTTTTGAAAATTAACCTTGCCGGATTTCTGGTCTGGTAAAACAAAACTGATGATTGTTTTTAAATCAGGAGTGCCAAGTTCATCAATGGTAAATGTGGTTAAAACCTGCAAAAAGTAGAGCATGGAGGTCATAATCCAAACAGCCTTTTTTTTTCAAAGAAAATAGTAGTGAGTATTATTATATGCTTTATTACCATGATGCAAAGAATTTTTTTTTTTGTTGCGACAACGTGTAGCACTAAAATCTTGAATACTTAAAAAAAATAGGAAAATATACATACAACCCACTCAATTCTTATGTATTTACATATTTAACATCTAAACTTCAATCTTTACATATATGCCGCCTTGCTTGTACAAAAAAAAGATGCATATCACTTTTTAAAAGTTAAAATGGTGGTATTTTTAGATGTGATATGAAAGATTTTGTTTGTATGAATGTAAAAATGTGAAGTTTAGGTGCTAGAAAACATATAAACACATAAGAAATGGGGGGAATGTATATAAATGTGCCCCAAAAAACTAACATTCATCTACCTCTGCATATAATAACATATGTTAAATCTTAAAAAGCGCAACAAAAACAACACTGGTTGGCTGCAGCTTGCAAACATGACTGTGTTAGTTTAAATTTTTTGGGTAAAAAATGTTGGACAGAAGAGAATATTAATTTTTTACGTGAAATGTGCAAATAGTTCGTCATGTAAACATTCTCGATTGAAATGAAAAAAAACATAATATAATGAATAAAGTCATACATTGGATTCTGAGTTGGCTTTCAAATCGACAGTGACATTCTTGCTCTTCAGCCTTGACTGTAACTCGCCCAAGATGAAATCATTTCTCTTTGTCCCTGTAGCTGTGATGGCCTAGAACAAAAAAATAAAAGTATTAAAAATTTAATAAAAAAGAAGGCTAAATAAACAATAATATGAGTTTTATTTGATTAATCTTGCATTGCATTTTCATATTAAAATAAATTTGATGATTATAAAAATTATTACAATATTTTCAATGTCAAAGTTTAACCCCTCCGGGATCAATTCTAAACCCCAGTTTTCCTTTAACAAAACCACAATTGTTTAGTTTATAATGGAGAGTAAATATTAATAACTGGATAATAAGGATAACAAGCTAAAAAGAAAAAGAGCCTACAAAAAAAAATCTAGTAAAACCATGACTTAAAATAATTAAAAGTCACTTTGCAAAAAAACTTTCATTATACATCACCCAACTCTAAAAAATGAATGAGGCATTTACATACATAGCACACAATTCATATGTATTTACATATCCCACACCTATACTTTCATGTTTATGCACATATCACTCATATCTTTAATATCACAACAAAAATAGCACTATAACAAATTCTTAAAAAGTTAAATCCACCTTTTAATGTATAAGTTTAAAGCATTGAAGCGCTATGTAGGTAGGTAAATATGAAACATTAGGTGTGAAACATGTAACCAAATAAAAATTGTGTGCTACATATGCAAATTTTCCATAACTAAATATTCACTTCTCAAAAGAAATTTTTCATTACGCAGCGTTCAACTCACTCTCTTCCCCTCATGTACTTCCTCGCTTCCCCTTACAAGTAGATAAAGCCAGCCCAGCCTTTTCACTACTAGTATTCTAGATTGAATAATACAAATTGGTAACTTGATTAGAAGAGAGGCTTTATGGATCTGAGAAGAAGACAATGCAAGAGTTGCGCCTTAAGAGCAGAATAAAATATGGAAGTTCGAAGCAGCTTCAACTCATGTGGATGAGATGGTGTCAGAAGACATTTTGAAAATTTTTAAAAAGCAAAAAATAATAATTTTGAATGTTTTAAATGTTAAATCAATTTTTTCCTTTAAAAATAAAAAACTTAAACAAATATATATTATTTCATGTCTAGCATGCTTTTAAAATAAAAATCAAATCCATAACACTGATGCATAACTAAAAATTCATTTCATTACATTAGACATTTTTCAAATTAAATTTAAGATTATTTTAACTCAAACTTATAGTCAAACTAAATATCTTAATAAGACAAATCCCATAATACTAATAGTCCGATTCAAGTCCAAATGAACTGATATCAAATCTTTAACATGAGATTAGAAACTTTAGAATATTGATTAAAAGATAGTAGGATACCTGCATTTTGCATGCTAATAGTCAAATTAAACTTCTTGACCCAAAAAATAAATAATAAATAAATAAATAATAAAAAAAATAATGAGATCAAGATTGCTCAATTATGACAAGATTAAGTCACTTAAATGTTAAATGATCGGTTAATGATTGAAAGAATCAACAAAGATAGCCTAGTAGAGTTTCTTAGCACTTCGGCTAAAATAACCAAAAGGTTAATCTCAAAAATTATAAATAGAACCAGATTTTTCATATGGTGGGAGAGCTAGACTTAAAATTAGGAGGAAAAAAAAAACTTACAAATTTAAAGAGTCGTAGACCTTTGTTGTTCAACCAAAGCCAATGATTGCTATGATTTGATTGCAATCACCCAACCGATGTCCCTCATTTAAAAATCTCAAAAGTCCAAAGCTTCAAAAGACGCGTATATTTCACAACATTTTGAATTAAAAAAAAAATATAAAGAAAGATATTCTCTAAAAACCTAAAAAAAAAACTTCAAAAATTTTAGAAGACAAAAACTTGACAAATACATGTAAATCTAAAAATCTAATATAGTACATATTCTTCAAAAACCTCACAAAGCAAAAGCCTAAAAATGTAAAAATTCTCGAAAAATCCTAGAAGGTGAAAACTAAAAAAATGCATGTCATCTAAAAATCTTAGAAGATAAGAACATTAAAAGGTATAAATTATCAAAAAAAAAATTAAAAATAAAGCATTGGAAAAAATATGTCTAAATACCTCAGAAAATAAAGCTATGACAGAAATTCTTATTTGCTCATCTAAATCATAAAAGGCATAAATTTCAAAAAGTTTTAGTTTCTTTGCGCCTCTCAAAAGACATGTTAGTTTTACCGTTCTTTTAGTAAACTTTCTCATACATCTCAAATTCACAATGCCATGACCCACTTTACTAAAATAGCAATTCTAGGCATTGTTTTGCTGCACTTCAAAACCTTATAGATGTGTTACGGTGGTTTTCAAAAAATACACTTTTGGGGTGCAAGTGTTCAATTTTACTTCAAGTAAGAGTCTATGCAAAAAGAAATATATTAATAAGCAATCTTTTGTATGCAATGGTCCCTTTCTAACATCATACCTTTTCTAGCAACTATAACTAATTAGGTCTTTTCCCAAAAATTCTATCTGCTTACACTACTTCTGTGAAGGTTTATTCCCTAAACATGAAAAAAACAAGATATAGGATTGACCCATGCAGCAATAAAAGGACCATGTTTTCCTCTGCCTGATCCAAAAATGAGAATGAAGAGATTTTGCTTTATACTTGAAGAGGCCAGAGAATAATAAACCTAGTGTAAGAGCCTTGATTAATCACACAAGTATTGGTTCACAATTTCTCCATATTGTATTTCTCTTCCTTTAGATTGAGCCGGAAAAATGCTAAAACATAAGACAAATTTTTTTAATTGTTTTCGCCAAAGCAACGCCGCAATACTAAAATAGCAATTCTAAAATAGAAAAAATTGCACACAGATACGGCCATAGGAAATAAGCAATCAGATTCCCAAAATGTTATCATTGCAAATTATGATATCACAATACCATCGCAGATTTCTCATTTAGAATTCAATAAAAACCTCAAAATAAAATGAAAGGATTTGTTCTTTCAACAAAATTGACATCATCTTTCCCACATGAATGTTTGCTGGTAAAATAGCTAATAATTACTACTTTAGAGCTAAATCACTAGCAAAAATTAATAAAGAGAGCCATCATTTCAACTGCATCTTAATGCAATGATCAGTAATTATCTACGAAGCATGAAACTTAAATGCAGATAAAAAATATCAATCTTCATTAGCTCATCCAATAGAATAAATTGATATGCAAAACAATTTATCCGATGCCAAGAAATTTCCCAATATTTAAGCAGATTTAACATCAATCAAGCCAGACGGTTTTCAGGAATTAAAACTCCGCAGATTTACAGAATTTATTAAATCCTATTTGATTTAAACCCTAATGGTACCCAAACAACCCCTCACTCTCATTACTATTTAAGAGACAAGGTAATCGGTCAACAATAACAGCATTAATTTCACCAGAATTCACGGGAACAACAACTAAGAGTTACTAAAACGATCAAAACAGCTCGATCGAAAGGAATATTTAACAGAAAAAAAGAATAAACTAAACGTAGACAATAAATGAACCCATCGATTAAGAAAACTCACAACTCCATTTGCAGTGTAGGTCGTGACTGTGAACTTCTGGTCCGTCAGGAAATCCTTGTACAGAAGATCTAGCACGAGCAGAAACAATGAAATCAAACATAATAAAATCAAATAGAAGATAACTAGCCATCGTTAGAAAAGAGAGAGATGGAGATGGAGAGTTGAAAAATTACTATTACCTCTAGCTTTCTTGCCGATGTCCGCGTAGAGACCAGGACCCATCTTCCACGGAATAAGAACTGGAAGCCTTTAGAAACGCACAGATGGAAGGAAGCCGGTGAGCGGTACAGCTGAGAAGAAAATACAAACAGACAACAGGAGATAGATATATATATATATATATACAAGTGGCCTTCCCAGCCAGCCGAGGGGCTGCCAGCGAAAACCCTAAAATGGAGGATTGGGGTATTATTATTATTATTATTATTATTATTATTATTATATATCATATATCATAAATAAGATGCAAAAAATTCAATTTCTTATTCACTTTTTCACAAAGAAATCTTATGTGCATAATATGCTTGTAATTTATACTTTAAAATAAAAAAGGAATCACATAATTAAAGTTTATTTTATTTTACTCATTCTTAATTTAAAATTCATCTATAATATGTCCAAATGAGTTATATAAGAAAATGCACCTCATAAATATATGCTTATAATATGTAAAACTTATATAAATATTCAATTTATTTGCTCCAAAATAAAAATAATGCTGAAAATTCTCTTTTAAATAAGCAAAATTTTATTTTCAGCCATCCTTTGAGTGGGTTTTAAATTACAAAATTGCTCCTAAAAAATTTCATGTATTTTGATATTTATTTATATAATCTCAATCACAGTACAATATAGTATTTAAATATTATCTAAATAAAATATAAAATATAAATATCAGGTATGCAAATACATTAAATATGTGTTCCATGTATGTAAACTTTCCTTACATCTATAAAATGTAAATTTTACAGATGATTCTTTAGCTCACATTCTCATTATGTTTTAATTCTCACAAATAATCAGTATGTAGAGCAATCTGGCGCTATTTCACCTATCTCAAAAAGGGTTGTCAAAAAAGCTCGTTCTTCGCGAACATGTTCTGCTAGTTAAGTAATTCGTGTTCGGCTCGTTCGTTAAGTAAACGAGCAGAACACAAAAAAAGTTTTTAAAGCCTGAATTATATATGAGTCGAACACGAACAACTCTTTGTTCGCTCGTGTTCGGTTCGTTTTAGCTCGAAATAATATATTATACATTTTGTTTATATAATAATATATTATAATGTTTATATCTAATTTTAAATCATAACCTCTCGTGTGGTAACATGATTTATGTTTTCTTTTGCATACATTTAGTACAGGTTAAAATCCAACACTTTACATATATTTTTTTCCAATTTAATTTTAAGGAGTCAATTTCGAACACAAGTTGATTTGGAATACGAACAGTTTCGAATGAGCCGAACAAGAGCCAAGACTGAGCTCGCTCAAGCTCGGCTCATTTACAGCCCAAATCTCAAATATTGAAAACAGAACAATTTTGTATGAGAATATGCAGACAATATTTTGCAGACCCTAAACAAAATATAACATCCATGTAAGGTACATAATGTGGTGAAGTGCAGGTAAATAGAAATACAGAATCAAAGGTAACATTTATGTTGAACATTACACAGATGGGAGAGGAAGATGTTCGGATGGGCAGAAATGTAAAAATCAGAAAATAAAAACCACACTGTCATGAACTCTTGATTTCTGATTCTGGGCCACACATTCCGATATCCACATCAAGTTCCTTATCTCCTGCTCCCTCAGTCTAATATATGCAAAGAATACTGCGTAGTGGAACTGCACAAATAAATATGTTAAGCATCATGTTCCTAAAAATTCTGTGTTTTAACATTAAAACCTCATATATTTATACAACTAAATATCTCTATTTACGAATAATACTAATAAAAATGTATAATACCCAAAATTCAATTTTTAAATATATGTCATCTTTAGTTATGCAAGAAGATGTGCATTTCATATTTTAGAAGCTAATAATCTTGATGCAAGCCTCATGCTACATCAAATAGAATCTCATTTGAGAAGAGAGATTAATAGTTCCAAGTAGGTCAAGTAGAAAAGGATGTAACTTTGTTCAGCATTTGAAGTAGGAAAATAAAAAACTAAAGAAAATTCTATTATATTTAAGGGGCGTTTACATACATACCACCCAATTCCTGGGAATTTACTTTTCTAACACCTAAACTTTTCCTTCTATATTTATACCACCCAAATCTTTCATATCATATCAAAAATGCCTCTATTTTAGCTTTTAAAAATTTTTCATACATAGGGAAGGGAGCGGAGCATGTATGTAAAAATTGAAGTTTAGGTGTTAGATATGTAAATACATAAGAATTGAGTGGTATGTATGTAAATCTTAAGTCTTTTTTAAGTCTACCACTGCCTTTCTTAACATATATTGAATCTAATACATGTACTCTCCTAACCGGATCATCAAATGGTCGATGTTTAATGTGACCAAATCATCTAAGGACTCTCTCTAACCTTGTCTGCAATTGGAGCTACAATAACCCTTTCACGGATACATTCGCATATTTTCAAAAATAAAAGCATAAAGCAAAAGTGAAGTCGAACGGGCACTAAAAGTCCGATAGTCATACCTGCTGCTCAAATGCCAAGCAAAGCCTTTTCACTTCCTCCTCGTAAAATGCCTTGTCTAACATCTGGCTTTCACCATAAGATAGTTTCGAGAATATCGACTGATACGGCGGGTATTTCTCCAACACACCACGAACCTGCAACCCATCAAAATGAAGTTTCTAAGCAGCTGCATAAAGAGAAGAATGGTAGCAACGCAATAAATAGAACTTCTGGCTAGAGAACTTATAGCTTAAAGTAACTAAATTCATTAAGGGCATTTACGAACATGCCACCCAATTCATATATATTGTACATATCTAACACCTAAACTTTACTTTTTACATTTATGCCACCCAATTCCTTCATATCACATCAAAAGTACCACCATTTCAATTTTTAAAAAGTGCAATACACCATTTCATGCATAAGAAAGGAAGCATGTATGTGAAAGTTTGAAGTTTAGGTGTTAGATATGAAAATACATAGCAAAAGAGTGGTATGTACGTAAGTCTTCCAATTCATTGCATAATATCATGCAAGATAGATGATAGAAAATAAAAGAAAAGGTGAACTTTTTTGCTTGAGCAAAAAGATAAGAACAGAAAGAAAGCATGGCATGCTACAGCAATGCGAACTTTATATGGATACCACACAACTCTTATCCATTTACATATCTTGTTTGATATTTATATTTATAACCTTGGTGTCATAAATCTATGCATGAAAATGTGTATTTCACTTTTAAAGAGGTAATAATGGTGATATTTTTTATGTGATGTTAAAGATTTGAGTTGTATGCATGTAAATATGAATGCTTGGGTGCTAGATATGTTAGTACATAAGAATTGTGTGGTATGTATTTAAATGTCCCTAGAAAAATTCGTAAGAATGATGATATTTATTTGAATAAATCAAGCTAGAACGCCGGTGCCACTTAACATATACAAAAACTCTTGCTGCTGCTTTGGACGGCAAATCGGCCAAAAAAAAAAAGGAAAATTAATATTGCAAATAGCCCCTAACTAGATTAACAATGCCCAAGCAACCCCTATATCAACAAAAACCAATAACTAGGTTTCATCTACATCATTCTTGGTTGCCGGTTAAAAACCAGTTAGAATAAAAGAAGATTTACACACGTACCACCTTACCTATGCATCAAAAAGTGCATTTCACCTTAAAAAGTTAAAATGATGGCATTTTTAATGTGAAATAAATTATTTGGGCGGCATGAATGTAAAAAGTAAAAGTAAAAATTAGATGTTAGGTATGTAAATACATAGGAATCGGGTGTTATGTATGTAAATACCCCTAATATAAACCATTTAATTTAGAAAAAGTTTATTAATGGAAAGTAACCATCAAATCCAATTCCAAACACTAATGTATAGTACGCAATAAAAAGCAAAACCAACATGCTGAAAATTAATGTTTGTCAACCTATTCATATAGCTAACACATTTTAATAGATCTAATTAAAAAAAACATTTTTCAGGATAGAATTTTCTAAAAAGCCGCAAGCTGCAAGAAAATAAAAATATCAAATTTGTTTAGAAAGAATTGTTATGAACAAGCAGCTCAAAACAGGACCTAAATAAAGAATACATAACTCAATATCATCATCAAGTTAATGTAAATAATAAAACAAATTGGATCTAAGAAAATAAATCCTAACTAAATTCAGTATAGCACTCAATGAAAGACCTCACCTGATCAAAATCCTCACAAACAGCAAGTTCTTCATGTCCATACGGATATCTAGCATGCATAAGGTGCACATTAGTTCAAGAATGATGGAATAATATATATATGGGGCATTTAAATACATACCACTCAGTTCTTATATATTTACATATCTAAGACCTAACTTTGACAATTACATGCATACCACTCAAATCTTTAACAGCACATGAAAAATACCACTATTACAAACATTTTGAAAGTGAAATACACCTTTTCATGCACAGATTTATGATACCAAACTGTTATAAATGCAAATATAAAAGTTTAGGTGTTATCATATGAAAATACATAAGAATTGTGTGGTATGTATGTCTGTATGTATGTATACACACATAAACATGCGCCACACAAATTTAACAAAGTGACCAAAGTTAAAGAGAAGCTCACAATAAGCCAAAACTAGAATATAGCTTCCTCCGATCATCGCGAGTCAGCTCAGTGCCAATACTGCATTTATTTAACAGCTAATTGAACGATAATTGAACTAACATTTTGATCAATCAGTCCATAAAAATATAGTGGAAAATATCAAATAGAAGTTATCTTGATAGGCCAAATAAGAGGGAGTAGATGCCTTGCCACTGAAAAAAGGTTATTTCAAAGGGTTTGCTTTATCTTGAAGATCTTACCTATTTATAGTGATATTTACAGCTCTTCTGTCTGCTTCAAAAGACAGGAGATCACACATTATTTCAGAAGTTGCACCTCCAAGTTTCTAGGAAAAACATATAAAAAGACAAAGGTGTGGATAAAAAAAAAGATTAAGATAGTTGATAATAGAAAAAAATCGGGACATTTACATAAATACCACACAATTCTTAGACATTTACATATCTAAAAACTATAGGTTTAATATTTACATACATAACAATCAAATCTTAAGACATCACATCAAAAACACCTCCAGCACTAATTTTTTAAGAGTGAAATATACCTTTTCATGCATAGATTTTTAGCAAGAGGTTCTATAAATGTTAATATCAAATTTTAGGAGTTAGATATGTAAATGCATAAGAATTATGCGGTATGTATGTAAATATCCAACTTTAGGTGCTACCAAAGTAAAAAAATTCTTCTATCAACCTTGCAGAATTGATAAAAGTCCTCTAGATATGCCTTGTAAAGAGTGTTCCTCATGATTTCAATATTCATATCATCCAAATCCTGCATAAGGATATGACATGAAGCACCAGAATTGGAATATTACAATAGTAAAAATTTCAACTATAAGAATGAAAAAATATTAACTGAATTAACAAAACAGCACCTTGAAATGGGACACATTTTGCTTGCTATTTAATGCAGCGGAAATAAAAATCTTTAGTTGATGTTAACATGAACATCCAAAAAAGACTGGTCAAAGTCGACGATGAATACATTGTATGGCAGAACACCAATTTTCTTCGTAACAGTACAAATTTCAAGTGGAAGAAGAATACATACCCTCAAGCAAATACTTAATTTGCTTGGCAAGGCACTTTAAAATTCAGAAAACAACTAGAGAAACAGAAATGTCAGAGAAGTATTACCTCTGATGTGATGCACTCAGAAAAGTATGGAGCCAATGGTGTGTCAACAAGAACCAATTTATAGAGCTCTCGCATGTTTTGGGCAACCGCAAGGGTGGCAATGCTGTGCATAACAACAAGTCACACATTTACTTCACAAACTAAGTGTGTGTTTAGGGTAGCTGCAGCTTATTAAAAAGCAACTGTGAAGCTGCTTAAGAATAATCTAATGCTCAAAAAGTTGTGGTAGCTATTACAAATTTTTTTTTAATTAAGTCAAACTGCAGTTAGAAAGCTGTCACCACAACTAGCCAGGAATGGTGGGAAACCGCATATTTCAGCGACAACTTTTAAAAAAAAACTGTCAAAATGTAGTTTCCCAAAATAGACAAAACTACGGTGCGGCCAACGCATCGCCGCCCCAAACGGATCTTAATAAAGCATAGCCAGCAAAACAAAAGGAAGATTTACATATATACCACTCAATCTTTATGTATTTACATATCTAACAACTAAACTTCTGTTTTTACATACATGCCACCTTCCATATGGATGAAAAGGTGTATTTCACCCTTTAAGGGTTAAAATGGTGGTATTTTTTATGTGATATGAAAGATTTGGGTGTTATGAATGTAAAAATTTAAGTTAAGGTGTTGGATACATAAAAACATTATAATTGGGTGGTATGTATGTAATTGCCCCAGCAAAAAGACAGCAATGCGGTTCAATAGGTTACCTCTCAAACATGCCCAAAGGATGGCATTTCTCTAATAATTCATGCACATCTCTCTCATGCAATGTACCAGTGACAATAAGCACAACATTATCAATCATGTGGCCATATCTGCAGAGTTAATGACTAGTTTCAATCAACCATTTTCCAGAACTGTGAAGGAGCATAAATAAAGTTGGAAAAAAAGATATTCTTCCCAGGTATATGAATACCTACGTTATGTACTCCAAGAAGGTTGACAATGGTTCTGTGGCTTGGCACAACATGTGCTTATACTCATCCACCAATTTAAGAGTGCACTTCTCCACAATTGTGGTTGTATGTAGGGGAGAAGGTTCTGCAAGGATCAGATTTCACGTACATCTGATAAGTAAAATATGCCACCAAGGGCCCTCTGTAATTTTCTAAATTCAACTCCAGAAACAAAGGAAACAAAAAGTAAACAGAAGAGCATCCGAACCCAAGAATAATCCAATAAAAGCACGCCCATATAATGCAAATGGCAACATCAAATCCAAATTTACCGCCAGAAAAAGTATGGATGTTGAAACAAGAAGTCTGAATTCCAAACAAGCGATTCTTAAAAGCTTAAATAGGTTCGATTCAATGACAACGACGAATAAACAATATCTAAGCGACTGATAGGGATTGGCATCGAGACAGAATCCGCGCTCACCGTTCTGAAGGTACGGACCGTACTCGGTAGCGGAGAGGTGCATCTTGATGTCTTCTAGGGTTTCGCACTGGCAGAGATTATTGTAGTCGGCGGCAGTGAGGAGACCAGATCTGTAACCGCGCACGATGGCCTCGAGGTATCCTCCATGGATATTGAACGTCATGGCTTCGAATCCGTACATCGTTGCAGAAGGATTCGAGCACAGAGTGGTGAAGCAGAGGAGCCGGATTCTCTATGAGGGGATTTTGGTTAATTCGAAGATGAAGACTCGTGTGCGGTCGTGGAGAGACTTGTGCGATTCGAGAGAAAGGGATAAGGAAAATTTTTATGAAAGTAAATTATAATTATTAATAATAATAATAATAGCGAAGAAGATATTTATAAATAAAAATATATTTATTCAATAGAAAAAATAAATATAATGAAAAAAAAGATGATTTAATAGCTTATTAAAATATTAAGAATTAACTTTATAAAATGTTAGCCTCCAAATTTTGAAGGGTTAACATCGAGACAAATCAAGTATGGTATATTTACTTCTGAGCTATGATAAATTTTGTATTTCTGCTAAAACACTGGCATTAGCCAAGATGTCTTGTTATCGTAAAAATTAATCATCTAGAAATAAATATTAATGATTTGCATAGTTATACTCATGTACTACTCATGCATGCTATAAAAAGAAAAATATTGAATAATATTTAGAATGTAAAGAAAATGATTTATAGCATGTTTGCTTGTATATCATTGACTATGATAGAGTTCCCCTTGATTGTACTAGTAGGGAAACATTAATGAACTCGTGTTGTAAATGAAAGAGGATATTGATGTTGTTGTGTCTTAAATGACAATTTTTAGACAGTATATCATGTGACGGTTGTATAGATATTAAATGATATTGATATGAAAATGATACATACTCATTAGAATAACATGTCAAATGTTTATATTGATTTATAAAGAAGCTTAATTGACATACATATTAACATATTACTTTTTTTTTTCTTGTATTGTTATAGTTCATAATTATGCATATATACTAGCTTGTTTTATTCACAGTTATTTTAAGTAACATTCTATGTTTTATTAAATTAATAAAAGATGAGCAATATTCAAAAAAAAATTTTACAGACAACATGGACAATCATTAACGATGTAATTTTAATTGTGTCACCTTAGTTTAATTTTGATGTAGCTCTTTCATTTGTTAAATGCAGACGATTATAGAAATTTTAATTCACACTGTCCGACCGTCTGTCTACCTCGATTAATTACAAGTCTCGGGCGGGGTCAAAAAATTGTGTTAATTGAATAATTCTAATTTAAGTGATATATAAGCAAGTAAAATGCAAATCCCCTCACCCATCACATATAAATTACACAACCAAAAACGGGATTTCAAAATTAAAAAAAAAAAGAAAAATGAATAAGCAATGTAGTGTTATTATATTGACAATTTAATCACTCTTGTATGTTTTATAATTAAAAAAAATTGAGTAACTTCTATCATTTTGGTGTTTATTAATTACTAGTCTAGCAAAAATGAATGCATGTGGCTAATTTTATCTTCAAGAAGTAAATATATTATAATCTTATAATTGGTGTGATACAATAAAAAATAGGGTTTTTACGTGCGTGATGAGTGCCGGACAATTCATAGTAGTGAAGTAATTATTTAGCGTCTTAGTGTTGTATGAGAATCCGTCACACGCTTGGATAATAAAAGCAACAGACAGATACAATAAAATTTTTATTTAGAAAACCTCAAAAGGTATAAAATCACAGCGCTTAGCCTAGTTAGAACAAATAATTATGAAGTTGTGAATACACATATTTGCTTGTCCCATAAAGCGTGAAAAGACTACATAATTTTTTAAGGAACAATGTTTAGTGCACCGCAACTGTGAGTGAGTACAAATATAGGTTCTCTTTTCATGAATGAGATAGGGTGCTATTTATAGAATAAGGATGAGGCTACCATACAAAAAAGGAACGAGTTCATACCACTTAATTGGACAGTTCAAAAAAATTTCCTCGATCAAATTGCATTTTCTAGATATTTGAGTGACTTAGTGATGTCAAAATTGAGTAATAATAGGCTTATTGAACTTCTCATCAGCATGCTCGACTTGTCAATTGCGTATCCATATAGCTATTAACCCTGAAATAATGAATACAGCGACTAAATAAAATATTACATTTCTCTTCAATATGGCAAGAAAATAGGCTCCACAACATAACACCTTCAACATTCATAACAACTAACTTATCAACCAACTGAATTTGTTGAGAGTAATAAAAATAGGGGCATTTACATACATACCACCCCATTCCTAAATATTTACATATCTAACACCTAAATTTTGCCTTTTTACACTTATACCACAAAAATACCACCACCTTAACTTCTAAAAACTGGCATACACATTTACATGCATATGTAAGGTAGTATGTATGTAAAATTTAAAATATGCATATTGGATATCCAAACATAAAGAAATTGAGTGGTATCTTTGTAAATCTTCCATGAATAACAGTAAATGAATGAATCTCATCCATCATCAGCATGAACTCAACAGAATCTGAAAAATGAACTGATGATGCTTCGCCTTCACCTTTCCACTCCTGCAACAAATTCTTGTAATGTAAATACAAATAAATAGAGTGGGGTTTGTATGTAAATCTTCCATAAAAATGTAAACTTTTACTTTATGATCAAATTCCAAGCTCATTGAGAAGCTCATGGTGCTTTGACAAGGGAACCAAAGTGTTGGCCACTATGGCACCACTGGCTGCAACAGCAGGGACTCCAATGCCCGGAAAGGTGGAATCGCCGCAGCAGAAGAGACGGGAAATGGGGGTCGAATGACCGGGAAACGAGCTCTCGCCGGCTTTAATGGCGGGTCCATATGTTCCTCTGTGCCTTCTTAGAAACCTTTTGTGAGTCAATGGTGTTCCCACCAATGCCACCTCACATTTCTCGCGATTGAAACCGGATCCCAAAACTCGCTCGACGGCCTTCCACATCACCTATGATGAAAAATGCACAAACATGAAGAACTTAAGATCATTGTGTCACCTTCAAATGGTACTGACACAGAAGAAACTTCATTGCCACTCTCCTACTCGCACCAAGTTTTGAACTAGACAAATCCAAATGAATTTGTTATATCTTCTTCCACCCTGTTGTATTTTACTTGGGAAATTACATACATACAACGCATAATTCTTAATATATACACTTAAAACAATTTGGTGTCTTCAGCCTATGCATGGAAAGGTGTATTTCACATTTTAAAAGATAGTGATAGTTGTATGTTTTATGTGATGATAATGATTTGATTGGTATGCATGTTGTTGAGATTTATATTTAATATGGAGTTTTATTTGTCAATAGAAGAAGTATAGAGATTTATATGTAAATATTGTAAGGCTCTACATAAGCCCAAGTGTTGATGAAATGGGTAAAGTTTTTCAAGAGCAATTAATTCGAGGCTGCTTTAGTAGGGAATAGACTAGAAGAATAGCTCACGGGAGTCTAGCCAAAGAGTGATATTGTTGAGGGGATGGAGGACTACACATGCATTGATTTACACTTGGCTACCCAATTCAATGGTTCCATCGATTGCGACATTAGTGGATGACAATAGGAAGGTAAATGATATATGGGCAAAGCTGAAGATGAACTATGTTGGGACTGAGAACCATATGAGAGTGTTCCAAATTCAGTGTGACATAGAGGTAGTGGAATAAGGTGATAAATTGATTCCGGAGCACTCCATAGAGCTGGAGCGGCTGTGACAATATTTTGATCACTTCTCACCTATATTAAGTTGTGGTGATCCGGAGTGCAAGAAGGGGGAGTTCTTTGCACAAATGAGGACTACGCAGTTTCTAGCTCATTTGAATCTCAATTTTTATCAGAGGATATCGGTCCTCCTAGCCCAGACAATGATTCCTTCACTGGATGAGCTCATCGTCGCGATGTTGCAGGAGGAGAGTCGCATGAGGCTACACTCTAAGTCAAGTGGTCTTTCAGGTACATTATATGTTTTGGCTGTCTTGAGCTCACATCCGACAGTTGTCCAGGGGGAGACTCGCAGGTTTCACAACTATAGAGAAGTGAAACACCTAAGCAAGGCTTGTCTAAAGCCACCTAAGGAAAGTGAGACGGGTGGACGTGGATAGTCTAGAGGTCATGGTCGTAATTGCAAGGCCCAAAGGGGTGGAAAAGCGGGCCACTGGGTGAATCTGATGGTAGCGAAGAACGAGGGAGAGAAGGGTGTTCTTTACTGATGAAGATCACAATCTCTTAAAGAGGTTGAAGAGGAAACTGAGAGCAATAGATTATGTGATTGAGGATGCATCCACCTTATCGCCATCAATGGGAAATATTGCTACTTATGCTCAGTCAAATGTACTTATGATACGCATTTTCTTGTCTCTATATCCACCACAAAATCATTAAAATGGATGGTAGATTCTAGTGCACCTAAACATGTGACAGGTGCTGCTAGTAAGTTTTCTTCATATACTCACCTAGCAGATCCAAAGGGCATTCAGACTGATGATGGTACAACACAACCTGTGTTTGGTACGAGTACAATGAGATGTATCAATTCTATGATTATGTCCAATGTTTTCCATGCTCATTACTTTCTAGTGAACCTCTTTTCCATTTGTCTTATTATACTCAAACTAAAATGTGTTGTTTTATTTGATATTTCTAAGGTGCGCAAGAGATATGGGACTAACACATGACATAGTGGACCCTGGTACTTAGATAGAGAGGGGATGAACTCAGAGTGACATCCATGATAGAGAGTATTGGAGTAGGAGGATCTGGAACGAGTGTGTGTGTTGTTTTATTTGATATTCCTAAGGTGGGCAGGAGATATGGGACTAACACATGACATAGTGGACCCTAGTACTTAGATAGAGAGGAGATGAACTCAGATTGACATCCATGATAGAGAGTATTGGAGTAGGAGGATCTGGAACGAGTGTGGAGGATGTGTTGTTGCTACATCAAACGCATGTGACACTTTCATTTAGTCTGTTGAGTAGTTTGTATCTTTTTTGTAAACGCATGTGACACTCTTCATTTAGTCTGTTGTGCTTGATGCATGTGAGTTTGATAAGCACATTAAGAGCTCTTATGTTAGTTCTGGCAATAGTAGTTCTTGTGTTATGACTTGGTACCATCAGATATATTTGGACCTTGTTCTACTAATTCGGTGAATGACTAGAAATTTTGTGACTTTCATTTATTGTTTTTCTCGTGTTACTTATATCTGATGAAAAATAAAAATGATGTGTTTGTCAACTTTAAAGATTTTCACAAGACAATTCAAATTCAGTACGATGCAGTGGTGAATGTATTGAGCTCTGATAACGAGACAAAGTATACAAACAAGATGTTTGGGGAGTAGCTATCAGCCCAAGGGATATAACATCAAACCACTTGTTCATACACGCCGACACAAAATGGAGTAGTAATGAGGAAGAATAGACAATTTCTAGAGGTAACATAAGCAAGATAATCTCAATGAATGTCCCAAAGTATTTGTAGGGGAAAGTAGTTTTGACAGTTGTTCAATTAATCAACAGAATGCACTCAAGAGTGTTGAAATGACGATCTCCTCGTGAATTTTTGAAAGAAGATAATGGTGGGATCCTCTCATTAAAAGTATTCAGTTGTGTATGTTTTGTGAATGATGATAGAACATCGATAGAGAAGTTGGATCCTAGAGTTGTGAAGTGTATTTTGTCGATTATTCTACCACATAGAAGGGTATGTTAGTTCGAGCCCAATAGAGAAGAGACTGTTTGTGAGTATGGATGTGACTTTTGAAGAATTCAAATCATAATAGACCTTCAAGATGGTCTCACCATTTTGTGACTCGTCAGATATTGGAGGTACGAGGCGAGAGGGAGAGAGTAGTGATGGTGAAAGATTGGTACAGGTGGGAACAGTGTCTTGTCCCGTTGTGTAAGAAGGATCGACTGAGGAAGAGCTGAAAAATGAGAAAAATGTGCCCGAAAGTGGTGGGACTCAAACTTAAGGGGAGTTAAGGGTATATACAATGGATTAAAAGGCAGAATGAGGGAACAATGTTTGTTGTGTCACTTGTGCCAACAAGTCTCTTATCTCAGTCTACCTCAACTCCTGAGACACCTACACCATCCACCTCAGAATCTGATTACACGGGTGATATGATTCCTCTCTGTTATCCTTCCACTCCCATAACTTCAAGGAGGACCTCTCGCAGCAATGCAGGCCATCCCCCTGATCGTTAGTCTCATGATCATCGTGGTTTCTCACATGACATTGCTCAATTTGTTTCATACCTTTACATGGAGCATTCGTCGCATCTTGGACATCGTTTCTATACTCAAGTGTTGGCAGGTAGCAAAGGAGGATCCAAAGTGGAAGACTGCAATACTGAATGAACTTGGTGCTCTCAATAAGAACAAGACATGGGAGCTTGTGCTGCTATCAACATGGAAAAAAAGGAGTCGGGTGTGAAAATGGGTCTTCGCAGTGAAGTAGACTTAGAAGAAAAAATTGATCGCTATAAAGCACAGTTGGTGGTGAAAGGGTACAGTTAGACGTATGACCTCAACTACGATGAGACATTTGCATTAGTGACAAAGATGAGCACAATCAAAACACTTTTCTCTATAGTTATGAATGGTAGATGGGGTTTACATCAACTGGATGTGAAGAATGCATTTTTTCATAGGGATCTGCTAGATGAGGTGCACATTAAGATACCACCAGGCTTCAAAACGAACCAAACAGTGAGCAAGGTCTGTAAATGGAGAAAGTAATTGTATGATTTGAAACAATCTCCTCGAGCTTGATTTCACTGGTTCAAGAAAGCAATGGTGGGCATGAGTTATTAGCAGATCAATGATGACAACACAATATTCGTTCGACGACATGGTGGTCACATAATTATTTTTGTTGTGTATATGGATGATATGATTGTCACCGAGGATAATGAAGTAGAGATTGCTCAACTGAAGACAAGTTTGGGCAACAAGTTTGAGGTGAAGAGCCTGGAACAACTAAGATACTTCATCAGAATTGAAGTGACTCGTGGAGCAGAAGAGATTATTCTATCTCAAAGGAAGTATGTGTTAGACTTGCTCAAAGAGACAAGCATTTTGGAATGTAAGCCTATAGTTTCACAAATTGATGAGAAGGAAAAGTTGAGCACAGAAGTAGCAGTGTCAGTTCATCGCAAGAGGTATAAGAGGTTGATAGGTCGTCTCATCTATTTGATTCACACTCATTTCGACATATCATTTACAGTAAATGTGACGAGTCGCTATATGCATGATCCAGGAAGGGTTACATGGATGCAATATATCAGATTCTGAGGTACCTGAAGAATGCATTAGGAAAAGGGTTGATCTTCAGGAAGAATGAACATGTAAGCATTAAGAGTTATTATGACTTTGATTGGGCAAGTTGTATGGATGACAGGAAGTCCACATTTGGATATTGCATGTTTGTAAAAGGCAGCTTGGTCTCTCGAAAGAACAAGAAACAATCAGTAGTAACGAGGACAAAAGCAGAGGCAGGTATAGGGCCATGACCTTAGGAGTTGTTGAGATAATGTGGTTGAGAGCCTTGCTTGTAGAGCGCAAGGAGGACCAAGGAGCTAAACTGAAGTTGTGTTGCAACAACAAGTCAACGATCAGCATCGCCAACAACTCAATGCAACATGATAGAACCAAACATGTGGAGATTGATAAGTTTTTCATCAAGGAAAAGTTGAATAACGGTCTACTGGAGCTAAGTCATGTAGCCACTAATGAGCAAGTGGCTCACTGCCTCACCAAATGACTTAGCTCATTAGATTTGTCTAGGTTTTGCCCATCTTGAGGGAGAGTGTTGGGATTTGTATCCAATATATAGGACTTTGTAAATAAATAGAAGAAGTCTAAGAATTTATTTGTAAATGTTGTAAAGCTCTATATAAGCCCAAGTGTAAATGAAATGGGCAAGGTTTTCAAAAGCAATCAATTCTGTACATGTAATATGAATATTAAGGTGTTAGATGTGTAAATGCCTCATTCTTTCTTTTTGCTCTGACATTTTTTGATAAATGCCCTTCAAATACTCATATCATTATCTAATATATAGCAAGTACTATTGTGAGTTTTGGACTGCAAAGGTCAATAATAGATAGCATTTTTATATAGGAAAGTAGCTAATCTCAACCGGAATGAGATGTCAGCTGTGGTAATATAATACGCTCTCATTGTCTTCTTTAACTTGAGTTGGGGAATTTACATACCTAGCACGCAATTGTGATGTATTTACATATCTCACACCTAAACTTCGGTGTTATAAACTTATACTTGAAAATGTGTATTTTACTTGTAAGAAGTGATAATTCTGTTAAATTTTATGTGATATTAAAGATTTGAGTGTTATGTGTGAAAATATAAAAATTTAGCTGTGAGATATGTAAATACATAATAATTGTGTGCTACGTATGTAAATGCCCCAATTTTCTATAATATATGTCATTGAAAGATGCTTAAGGGTAAAATTTTCAAATTAAACGTAACTATATATAATTTTTCTCGAATATAAAGAGAGCAGCCTCTCCCTAGTTTCACCACTAGTTAAAATCAATATCGAAGGGCAACAAATTACTTTTAGTGATTAACAAAATGATAAACACAAAAACTATAACCAACAACATATTTTCCCCACTAAAAGCACCACAAGAAAGAAGCCTTCCAAATTGACAAAACTTATAAGGGGCATTTACATACATAACACCCAATTCCTATGTATTTACATATCCAACACCTAGAGTTTGTTTTTTACATTTATAACACCCAAATCTTTCATAATATGTGAAAAATATCACCATTTTAACTTTTAAGACAATGAAATACGCCTTTTCATGCATCGGTAAGGTGGTATGTATGCAACAATTGAAATTTAGATGTTAAATATGTAAATACATAGGAAATGAGTAGTATGTATGTAAATCTTCCAACTTAGAGTGATAAATATGCACCTAATAATATTCATTGCTATAACATGTATCACTAGAGCAAGTATTGGGTTGACATTATAAAAATTTAAACAGCAGCTAAGTAGGCTAACACAAAATCATTTAGGATAATGAGTTGCTCATATTCTTCTAATGTTCTTCTAATGTCTCAACAAAGCAAATACTTCCAAGCAGAAAACAAAGCTGGATGAAAAAGAAAAAGAAGAGGAACTAACGGCTGAAAACACAAGAAAATCCTTTGAATTTACATATCTAAAACCTAAACTTCAATTTTGACATAAATACCTCCTTTCCTAAGTATAAAAAAGTACGCTGAACATTTTTTGAAGTTAAAAAAGTGGTTTTTTCAACGTGATACAAAAGGTTTGTGGCATAAATGTAAGAAAGTGAAGTTTAGGTGCTAGATATGCAAAAACATAGAAATTGGGTGGTAAGCATGTAAATACCATAAAAAAGCATACAAGGTTTAATGTACCTCTGATCGCTCTGTTTTGAGCCTTTTATACTCGGCGCTCCGGCGGTCGAGTCCTTCCCACAAGTTGTAAGGCTCAGTCCCCGGAGTATAAGCGTGCAGTAAATGCTTCCCGGAGGGCGCTAGCTCTTTTCCGAGCATGCTAGGGATCGAAATTAACACCACATTCTGTTCAGCATCGACACCTTGGCTCCAATCGTTTACGACTATGTGATGAATGCCCAGATTCTCAGGAACAGCCTGTAAATTTGCAAAATGAAACATTTTTTGCCGATATGATTCTAAAAGCAATCTATTATTATGTTTCATTTCAATATTTAAATAACAATATCGCATGAAAAACAATGATTTTGCATTTGAATTGCAAACGAAAGAGCAGTGGAAACATGTTAAGCTATCTGTCGGAGTATAGTCGTTTAATACTTACTAGAAAGAAAAAAAAATGGAAGATTGACATACTTTCCACTCAATTCATGTGTATTTACATATCTAACTCATTAACTTCAATTTTTACATGTATAACATCTTATCTATGCATAGAAAAAAGTATTTCACTTTCCAAAAGTTAAAATGGTGGTATTTTTATGTGATATGAAAGATTTGGATGATTTAAATGTTAAAAGGAGAAATATAGGTGTTACGTAAATACAAATCGATTGGGTGGTATGTATGTAAATGCCCTAAAAAAATTGGAAGATTTACATACTTACCAATCAATTCTTTTGTATTTACATATCTAACGCCTAAACTTTTATTTTTACATACAAGTCACCTTCCAGGTGCATGAAAAGGTGCATTTCACTTTTCAAAAGTTAAATTGTAGTATTTTTTATGTGATATGAAAGATTTAAGTGGTATAAATGTGAAAAGAGAAGTTTAGGTGTAAGATATGTACATAGATATGAATTGGCTGGTATGTACCTAAATGCCGCCGGAAAAAAAAAAAGAGTTCAACAAATTTTATAATAATGGATTTTAAAGCTGCTGAAATTGCTTTGAGATTAGTTTTTTCTTGTTTTTTTATCTGATTTATCTTATGTTTCTCATCTCCATTTAAAGTTCCCTTAGGGATCACTTTTTATTCTTGTTTTATTATTATTTTGTTTATTTTGTTTCATATATGATTTTAATTGAAAATAAACATGCTTGATATATTATAACATATTTATATATTTTTAAAACCACTCAAAATAATTTGTAGGTATTTTGAGTGTTTTAAAGCTAAGTGAATTTATTATTGAAAATAAAAAATAAAAGCATTAAAACTACACTAAACAAACATATTTTTAAAATAAAAGAAAAAGTAAAAACCAAAATAAAAAATGGATATGATCCCAAACAATCACTAGCTCATCAGCCTTTCCTTGTCCAGCTTACCACATGTAACAAACAAAAAAGGATTGGGGAATTTACATACATACCGCACAATTCTAGTATATTTACACATTTAACACCTAAACTTTAATGTTTACATGCATACCACTCAAATCTTTAATATCACATCAAAAATTTCACTATTACTAACATTTTAAAAATACACCTTTCTATACATAAGTTTATAACACCAAAATATTATAAAGGTAAATATCAAACTTTAGGTGTTAGTATGTCACTTTAGTGTTATAAAACAATGCATGAAAAAATGTATTCCACATTTTAAAGGTCAGTAATAGTGGCACTTTTTAGCTGATGTTAAATACTTCAGTGCTATACATGTAAATACGAAAGTCTACATGTTAGATATGTTAATATATAAGAATTGTGTGGTATGTAAGCAAATGCCCCTAAAAATAATAGGCCGTAGAGTATTATTTTAGAAAAAAAATCATAAAGACAATTAAAAATAATTATTTAATATAATCAATCAATGATATTGGATTGAGGCATATAAATAAAGTTCAATGAATATATTGTGCACTATGCATTTGGGGTGTATACAAATTAATACATAATTACTTGTATTATATTCTAAGAATTTCTTATGAAAATCTGTCATAGTTTCTGATTTTTCAAAATGAGAAAAAGCAAAGCAAGCAAATCGTAGTTTCACTGACTATTAAAAATAGAGAGGGGTTTACATACATAAAACATAATTCTTATACATGTATATATCTAACACCTAAACTTTTGATATTTACTTATTTAACAATCAAATCTTTAACGGCATATATAAAATACTACCACTATTAACTTTTTTTAAAGTGAAATATAGCTTCTCATGCATATGTTTTGATGTAATTATGGCAAAGTGTTAATTTGTAAATATCTAACTTTAGATGATTGATGTGTATATATATAAGAATTATGTGGCATGCAAGTAAGTTACCCTTAAAAATAATATATTTTAAGAATTTAGTAGAATTTATTAATTACTTTAAATTGTCCAACTACAAAAATTACTTTAAAATGTAAGAAAATAAAATTCAATCAAACCCTTAAAAGAATTAAGTGAAAATTGTTAGAATTTCCAGCAAATAACAAACAAAGAATATAATCCATTAGTAATGCACATGAGACTACTCCACATGCCAATGTTCGGAAGTGATAATTAATAATAGTTTAATATTTATCAAAACAAATAAGATGAAAAATATTTCGTTTTATACCATTTAAGGATAAAAGGCAATATACTAAGACCTTTGGAACAATTTGGCTCTGGAAGCTGCCATCAAATACTGCAAAACGTCACATAGAAGCTTCCACGAATGCATTTATAAGTAAGACATAATTTAGTAAGACAGCTACACCCCTACTAAATAACTGAAAAGCAGCCAAACAAAATGAAGCATATCAAAAAAGAAACCAAAAAAGGAAGATTTACATCCATAACACACTATATTTACATATTTAACATGTAAACTTCAATTTTTTTAAATATTCCATCTTATCTAGGCATAAAAAGGTGTATTTCACTTTTTTAAAGCGATAGGAAAGATTTGAGTGGTATAAATGTAAAAGAGCAAAGTTTTGTGTTAGGTATGCAAATACATAGGAATTGGGTGGTATGCATGTAAATGACCCAAAAACAAAAATGTAAATTAAAATAGAAAATGTTAAAAAACAGGGAAATCAAATATCATCAACTTAAATATAAAGTAGAGCAAGAATTATATCTTCACATATTAAAAAAGAAACTGAAATAGAGAAATTTAAAGAAAGTAGTGGTTATAACCCTAACCTGTGCATCAAAACCCAAGTGGAGATGCATAAATGATTCACACAGTGGGGTTTCCTCTATCTTTTCTCTGTAAGAAGGCGCGATGGAATTCTGTGGCAACAGATTCAAAGTATCCAACATAGAAGCATTGCTGACTATAGCCTTTTTGGCTCTCACAATCTGTAATAATGATTTACTTGCCGTATACTAAGTTAAACTAATGAACAAACAAATTCCGTTAAATACTATAAAGGAAAATTTACATATATACCATTCAATTCTTATGTATTTACATATCTGACATCTAAACTTCAAATTTTACATATGTACCACTACTGTACATATCATGAGAAGTTGTATTTCAATTTTTGAAAGTTAAATTGATGATATTTTTGTTGTAATATAAAAGATTTTGGAGGTATAAATGTAAAAAACAAAGTTTAGGAGATAGAAATATAAATACATGGGAACTTGGCGGCATGCATGTAAATTCCCCAATATAGTAAAACAAAGGGGTATTTACATACATGTCACACAAATCTTATATATTTCTATATCTAACACCTAAACATTCATATTTATTTGCATACCACTCAAATATTTAACATTACATCAAACATACCACCATCACAACCTTTACAAAAGTGAAATAAACCATTTCATACATAGATTTATGATAACAAAGTGTTATAAATGTAAATCTCAAACTATGGGCGTTATATATGTAAATAAATAAGAATTGTGTGGTATGTACGTAAAATTCCCTAAAACAAAATGCTTACACTACCACTGTTTAGCTCAACACTGGTAGCTCGACCATTCTCGACCAAAATTCTTTTAACATGAGCATTAAGTGCGACCCTTCCGCCGAATTTCTGAATACCATGAACAAGTGCAGCTACGACTGCTCCACTTCCATGTATAGGGTACTCGAGCAAACATCCTGTTTTGTACCATTCTGCAAACATGTAAACCTAGAAAGTACAACAAAAAAACAAAATAAAACAAACCATAAATTATATATTATAGCTGATATTCTGAAGATGGATACAACAACACTCATATAGTTACAAGCAGCTTCTCAAGGTGAACATTTTAAGTGATTCATAGAAGGGATATTGATATATAAGTGGAGGCATGTTTTTATGCAACAGATGAACTATTTAGTCTCTAAAGTATTTGTATGATATCATTTTAGTCCTGAATTATAAATGAGTTCAATTAAATTTCATGATTCATCAAATCTAAACCAAAACAAGCCAATGGATGAGCTATTTTGGATCATATTTGAGAAGTTAACGGACTAAATTAAGCATATTAAATAGTTTGGGACAAAAACCCATAAAAACTGGAAGGACCATGTTGAGCTTTTCACACACACACACACACACATATATATCATAAACATTTTATTTATATTGTTTTTTTTAAATTGCCAACTGAGTTCAAAGAGGCAAGAGCCTCACCTATTTCCTTTCACCTGGAGTGAATGGCATATCTCACCTTGACTTACTAGTGTTTATGAGTAGAAAATGAAACTAAGAGAAATATTATCTTTATTGATGAAATTCTTTTCATTAATCATAAATGAGAATAAGATTAAAATCAGTAATCCTAATTGAAGTAGATTGCTTGCAAATGTTTAACAGGCTGATTGTTATACTATTTAGGCAAGAATAAGAAAGATTTAGCTTAAATACTACGAATAGCTTTTGCAAATTTTAAATGCTACAATTTTTATATAACGCATCTTTAGCCGATATTAGTTGAATCCAGAATTTATTAAATCTCACCGTTCAGATAATACAATGTATTTACAATTTTTCTCTCACAAATCTTAAATACTATAGAAGTACTCAAATAATTTCAGTGTTTAGCAAGATTTAACAGTTGTCATGCAAAATAATATTTACATTTTAATTTTCTCTATTAAATTAGGATTTACATGACTTGATAAATCCTATTTGTAGAGTCCCTTAGAATTAAATCTCATAAACACAAAATGAATCTGCCGTCAATCCTATTTGTAGACCCCATATAAATAGTCTGGGGCTATTTTGACACTTTACTCGAATATAAAATTACCATTTCAGCAGAAAGTACGCCATTAGACTTCACCCCCGCTAGGAGAAAGCTTAGCAAATCCACCCAATTTCGAATGAACGAGTTTTTAATCTCCAGCGAGTCGAGGATCTCAGAGAAGGGTCTCAAAAGCTTAGAAGCTCGTAGAGCTCCTTGAGGCCCCATTTGAATTAATGACTTCACTAATGAAGGAGCATATCTTGTTGCCGCTGTGGAAAGAACACCCCAATCGCCTCGCAGAGAAAGTGGGGGCAATGCCATTGCAGCACCAGACATGGGAAGCGTCGCATCCTAAAAAAAAGCAATTTTAATCATGGAAGATTTACATACATAGCAGTCAGTTCCTATGTATTTACATATCTAACACCTAAACTTCAGTATTTACATAAATTGGTTGAAGAAAGACAGCTCCCAGAGGATGTGTATTGACAACAAAGCAATCGATAAAATTACAATCAATTTCTCTTTCCTATGCCCCATATAGAAGACTTATTGGATGACTAGCGGGATCTATTCACTAAATACGCAATATTTGAAAGACAATTAAATTCAGCACCAATGCTATGTCTACAGGACTTTGGAAAGCCCTTCCAAGTGAAAACCGATGGTTAATCAAACTGGTTCCTACAGTCAAAAGTATGCTATGACTAAAGCTTTTTTTTAGTATTAATAAACGATATACGGATGCTTGATCAAAGCGACCTAAAATCTATATATATATATATATATATATATATATATATATATATATATATATATATATATATATATATATATATATATATATATATATCTATGTGTGTGCGCGTGCGTGCGAGCGCCGCCTACCGCTCTCCTGTCGAGTCATAGGCTATCACCAAGACAAAAGCAACGCTAGAGTTGAGTCGAGAGTTTTTGTTGTGACAGATGCACCGCTCGGGATCGGTGCTTGGTTCCAGGCGACGGGATCCTGTTCCAACCAGCTGGAGCTCCCTCCAACAGGCCGCTGGACTGATTGGTGCCGGTTTCCAACCGCCGGAATTCCTTTTTAGCCGCCGTATCTCCATCATTTTGTCCTCGATCAGAGATCTCTCTTTCTTGACAACTCAACATCACTTTTGGCTCAGTTGGAACTATGGCAAATTCTTCTGTACCGTTGAGCTTCTCCCGACAGTGTTCTTGAGTCCACCGAAAGGTCAAAATTGATCTCAATCCCTCCACAGGCCGAAGGTACGGAAAACCACATGAACTTCCTAATCACCATCCACAAATTGAACGAATGTAACTTTCTCCAATGGTCCCAAATCGTCTCTTTGTTCTTCAAGAAATGTGAGTAATTCGCTCATCTTATTGGAATAATTAGTGAACCTCCAAAAACTGAACCAACGTATGAAACACGAAAAGTGGAGAATTTCAGATCATGTTATGGCTGATTAACTCTATAGAGACTACAATTAAGCGTTCATATATGTTTCTTCCTTTTGTCAGTGTCTTATGGACTGCAGTTCGAGATACTGACTCAAATATAGGGAATTCCAGCCAACTTTATGATGTTTTCAAGAAGATCTGCGAGGCAAAACAGGAATCAAGTATTGTGACCCAGTACTATAATGATTTTGTAGCCTTATGGATGGAATGCGATTTATATTATGATTACATGTGGGAATCTCTGACAGACTTTTCCCTCTTTCAGAAAATTGTAGAAAAAGATCATACGTTTTAATTTCTGGCGGACCTTAACAAAGACCTTGATGAAATCTGGGGTCGTATTCTTGGTCGGGATCCTTTTCCTTCCGCTCGTGTTGTTTTCACAGAGATTCGATGCGAAGAGAGACAGATACTTGTCATGCTTGACATTTCCACTTCAGTCAAATCATCTATCATGGTCACTAATAGTACTCAACACTCGTTCATGTTGTCTCATGTCATTAGCTCCAATTGTGATTACCGTCACAAACCAAGCCATACTCGAAACAGATGTTGGAAACTCCATGGAAAACCAACACACAAATCATCAACCAAATCTTCCATTGCTACGGTTCTTACTACAACACCTGATTCTACTCCAATTCAACCTACCTCCGCTCGGAACAATCCAGAATCATCTGACACTCTTAAGAGTCGAATGGAGCAATTAATCAAACTAAATGGATCCAAGCAATTCTCTTCCAATCCATCGATCTTCCATGTTCGCCAAGGTATCATTCTTATGGCTCTTATTTCTTTGTCTTTTCCAGTCCTTGAATTATTGATTAAGGTGTCACGGATCACATTGTTGGATGTTCTCAAGCTTTCTCAATATATTATCCTGACCAGGGAAAGACAGTCAAAATTGTTGATGACTTCAATAACTCTATTGCGGGTAAATGATCAATTAATAAAATTTGTGTTGCATGTTCCTCTGTTGAAATGTAACATGTTATATGTTAGTAAGATGACACAAAACATGAATTGTGTTGTTCTTTTTTCTCCTGATGTTTGTGTCTTTTAGGATCATTGTTCGAGAAGGATAATTGAAACTGCTAAGCGAGTAGTCGGGTTTATTTCTTCCAAGAGAAAGACATGAAGTACGAAGGCACTTCTCCCAACAGTTACAGTTTTTCCCAATCCATTGAATTTCATATTATATTGTTACATTATCGTTTGGGACATCCCAATTTTTAATATTTAAACCATTTATATCTATTGATATTCACTAAAAAAAAATCTTGTTAGTTTCAAATGTGAGGCTTGTTGATTAGCTAAACATCATCGCGTTTCATATTCTCCTCACCTTTAAACGTCTCCCGCTCCTTTTTCACTTATTCACAGTGACTTGCGAGGACCCTCTCGTACACACAATTACACTAATAAATGGTGGTTTCTTATCTTAATTGATGATCACACTCGAAATGACGTGAGTCTATATCTAAAAAAAATCTGAAGTTGTTATCACCTTCGAAAACTTTCATTACTAAATGTTGACCCAATTCAAAACGTAAATTTAAGTCATTCATATTGACAATGGTCATGGATTCTTTAACTCTATTTTAGGTGAATTATTGTAATTAATGACATCCTCCATCATAACACATATACAGATACTCCCCAACAAAATGTAGCTGAGAGAAAAAACTGACACATTCTTGAAATGGCTCGCTCCAATATGTTTTAATCTAATGTCCTAAAAAGGTATTGGAATCATGTCACTTTTACTGTCACCTATCTCATCAATAGAGTCCCCACAAAAATTCATAATATATGAACCCCTTTAGTCATCTTGATGTCATGTTTCCCTACCAATCGGTTAAGCATCAATCATGAACTCAAATTTTTGAGTGTGTAACCTTCGTTCGGAACACTGCTCTGAATCGTAGAAAGCTCAATCTGAGATTCATAAAATGTGCCTTTCTTAGGTATTATACCATCCAAAAGGCTACTGATGTCTTGATCCTGCCACAAATAAACTATAAGTTTCATTGAAAGTGTACCCTACTTCCATATCATTGCCTCAAGTGAACGAGAGCTTGATTTCTTGGATGCTATTTCTTGTCCAACCCCGGTGGATATTTCTCAACCACTATATCCAAGGAACCATTTGGTTCCCCTGGATCCACCACCTAACAGTCAACCAGAACCTCCTATCATCCTCCGTGTCCATACTTAGTGCACTCGTCCTTATGGTCCTACTCTGAAGCCCGTTGCTTCCTTACAGGGCTTGGAATCCATTCCGAGCGACATCTCAAAACTAACCCCGCTCTAAATGAGGAGGTGAGTTCTCAGACAAGCTCTCTTTATTTCATGAAAAGATATATCTTTTTTCATAGTGTATCGTCAACCTACAAAGTGTTTGTTGATGTCTTGATGAATCATCATTTACCGTCTACTATTGAAGCAACAATAGTTGACTCTTCAAAGAAAGTTGCAGTAATTGATGAGATGGATATCCTTTAGTGGAATCATACATGAGATATTGTGGATCTTCCTTCGGGTAAGAAATCAATGGGATATCGTTGGATTTTTAGCATCGAATTCAACTCTGATGGATCATTTGAACGCAACAAGACATGTTTGATCATCAAAGGCTACTCATAAACATACGAGGTTGATTATGAGACATTTGCTCTGGTTGCTCAATTGAACATTATTCGGGTCTTACTTTCTCTTTGTGAATCTGGATTGGCCCTTGCTCTAGTTGGATGTCATTAATGCTTTCCAAAATAGGGATCTCACAGTAGATGTGTACATGTGCCTCTCTCCAGGCTTTAACTATTATTTCCCAAGGGACAAGTGCACATACTGAGAAAAACCCTCTACGGATAGAAATAATTCACGAGGGTCTGGTTCAGTAAGTTCAAAAAGATGGTAATGGATCATGGTTTTTCTCAAACTCAACGGATCATACTATCTTCTTTCGATATTCCTCGATTGGCAAAATTGTTATCCTTAGTGTCTATGTCGAAAATATCATGCTCACGGGGGGGGGGGATGATCTACCAGCATTGGAGTTCCTAACAGGTATTCCTGCTACTTCATTTGAAATGAAAGACTTAGGATCACTTAGGCACTTCTTAGGCATGGATGTTGCTCGGTCATCTAGAATTATTTGTTTGTCTCAGTGCAAATATGTGTTTGATCAATTGACAGAGAATAACCTACTCTTATGCAAACTAGTGGTTGTTGCAACTGATCTTAATCAGAAGTTGGCTGATGATCCCAATGTTGTTCCGGTGAATAAAACTCACTACCAACGTCTTGTGGGGAACTCATTTACCTCGCTCATGCTCGTCCCGACATTTGTCATGCAGGAAGTATTGAGACTAAATTCATGTATGATCTCTATGAGCATCATCTCAAGGTTGTTCACAAAACCCTTCACTACTTAAAAGACACATTGATTTCAAGTGTGTTTTTTCGTGCCACGCCTCTCGTTCTGTTGTTATTTATACAGATGAAGATTGGGTTGGTCCGTCCATGATCGGCGATCAACTACAGGATTTTGTTCATTCGTATGGAAAAATCTTGTCACACGAAAAAGGGAAAAAGCTGTCGGTTGTGGCCCGGAGCAACGCTAAAACCGAGTTTCGCTCCATGTCCTTAGGTATCTGTGAAGCTCTCTAGTTACGCATCATGCTCCGTGAATAACATTTGTTGGTTTTTGCTCCTCTCCAGTTGTTTTGTGATAATAAAGCTATCATTAGCATCGCCTATAATACGATCCAGCATGATCGCACCAAGCATGTAGAGTTTGACCGATGCTTCATTAAGAAAAAACTTGATTCGGCGGAGATTTGTATTCGATTTGTTCCATACAATGGTCAATTAGCATATATTCTCACCAAAATATATTTCGCGACTGTTGTTTGACGACTTAAAATCCAACTTGAGCACGAAGACATTTATGCTTTAACTTGAGGGAGAGTATTATAATTATTAGCATAATTAATGTTGTAGTTATTATTAGGCATTATTTACATTCTTTATTTTCTTTCTTTTTCATATTTATGTATTTCTGAATTTAAGTCTTACTTCTTATGTGGGTCTTGTAATGCGTATTTATACACCGCTATTTTATCAATGAAATTTAATTTTATATATATATATATATATATATATATATATATATATATATATATATATATATATATATATATATATATATATATATATATATATATATATATATATATATATATATACACATGATCATGGAGTTACAGATAATTTTAACTGCATGTATAGGAAGAAAATATTAAAGAAAAAAGGAATGAAAATACTCAACGTACAAGAAGTTTCTTCCATTCCCGAACCGCTTCACGACCAACATACATATCCAAATCCTATAAAAGATTGCAAAAAAGAACAAAAAATGGTTATGAAACTAGAATTTCAGCAATGAATGAAAAAGAAATTCCTAGACTAACAGAAGTAGATTTATGAGGAATGGTATTATAGTCTGCTAAACGACCAAAGAATGAGCATGAAATAAACCATTTTTCTCTTACTATTTACAACAAATAACAAGAGAACATAATTATCCCTCTTTTATCATGAGGACAAAAGAATGATCATTACGGAATAAAGGGGGCATACCACCTAATTCCTATGTATTAACATATCGAACACCTAAACTTTACTTTTTACGTCATACCACCCAAATCTTTTATGCCACATCAAAATACCACTATTGTAACTTTAAAAATGTAAAATACGCCTTTTCATGCATAGGTAAGGAAGCATATATGTGAAAATTGAAATATAGGTGCTAGATATGTGAATACATAGGAATTGAGTGATACGTATGTAAATCTTCGTAAAATCAAATGATTTCATTTTTTATATCAATTCATAATTTTGAAGAAAAAAATATATAATTGGACTGGAGTCGTACCTTATAAAACTCTGAGGGACCTATTCTTGATAAGAACGTGCCTTCAGGTATGTAAACCATCCATGAGTTATATGATGCGCAAGGAACATTCTCACCCAAGGCATCAAGAACCTACAACAATATTAAAACGGGAAATCACTCTAGTTGAAATAGAAATTTCAAACAATGAATTTAGAAAAATGGACAGCCAAAAATAGTTGCATGAAAGCGTGAGATATTTTGAAGCCTTTCTTTCCAATTTTTATTGTGGTTGTCAGAACAAAAACGTATGCCGAAATGTGTACAGTATTTTTTTACATGTAGCATATACATGCATAGCACAAAATTCTAATGCATTTACATATCAAACACCAAAACACTCATATTTACATGCATACGACTCAAACATATAAAATCACATAAACAATACCACCATCATTATCTGTTTAAAAGTGCAATACACATTTTCATGCATAGGTATATAACACCAAGCTGTTATAAATCAAAAAAATCAAAATTTGGGTGTTAGATATGTAAATACATAAGATATGTGTGGTATGTATGTAGGGCTGTCAAAAAAGCTCGTTGTTCGCAAACAATTCGTGTTCGGTTCGTCAAGGAGTTTGTGTTCGATTCGTTCGATAAGTAAACGAGACGAACGTGAACAAAATTTTTTTGCTCGGTTAGTTAAACGAACTAAACACGAACAGTGATGCGTTCGTTCGTGTTCGAATCGTTATTGTTCGAAATATAAAATAATTTAAAATAATTATATATAAAAAATTTATGATATTTTAAAACATTAAATTTTATAATTATAA
>NEWO01000125.1:912820-957258 GCA_003013225.1 Phalaenopsis aphrodite | reverse complement strand
AAACGAACACGAACAGTGATTTCACGAACAATTTCGAACACGAGCTTATTTCAAACAAACTAAATTTTAAACGAACCGAACACGAACACAAGCTCTGTTCGTTCGTGTTCGGTTCGTTTACACCCCTATATGTATGTAAATTTCCCTTTTCTCATTTGTTGGCAAGCCTATCAGAAAAGTTGCTTTGTATAGGGTTTAGAGTTTAGGATACCTTGTATAATATCAACGACATGTTACACCTTGTATGATGTCAACGATGTTACACCTTGTATGATGTCAACGACATGTTCCAAGGGGAAAAGACAAGATATTTGAAATAAAAATAGAGAGAGATAGAGATGATCGAGAGGGAGAAGGGTGGGAGGATCAGTTGGGTCCCTCAATGAAGCACCTGATAATGTTGCTGCAAAAAAAGCCAAATTTTTCATAAATAGGGACCAAAATTTTTTTCATCTTTATTAATGTTTTAATAATTTATATTATTATCGCACTTATTGTTATTTTTTTTCCTTATCTTATTTTACAAATATTTTTTATCCCATTTTTCAAAACTATTTTGTTGTTTTTTTTTTTTTTTGTAATTATTATTACTATTTTCATCTATTTAAGAATATTATCTTTTTCTCACACATGGCGAATTTCATTCTTCTGAACAACTTCAGAGGCATTGGCGGAGCTCCTTGGGCGATTTTGACATGTCAAATTTATACAAAATATTTGGTGAAATAGGTGATGGTTGAGTGATCCTTTCATGCGAATAAGATGCCTTGGGTCAAATTTTCATGAAATTGCACCCATATCCATTGTCGCTGTCGCATTTGATCAATCTAGTTGTGCATCACATATGGAGGTCACCATAAGGTTTCTTCAAGTTTTGAACAATTATTTATTGTGACAATGTGCTTTATCATGCTCAAAAGACTCTTTTAAATAAGTTTAATTTTATAAATTAAAAGGCATTTACAATCAAAAGTCAACTTTAGAGCAAGTAGATCAACTAAATCTCAAGTATAAATTTGACTTATGGCATCAAGTTCATTCTATAAAGCTTTCTGGTAATGGGAATTAAAACAAGCCTCCTGGTAAGAGCAAGCCTTATGAAAAGTTGTAATGGTGGAGTGACAAAAATAGTATTCTTGGAGATAAAATGGGGGATTAATTCTAATGGAATGAATAGACAATCAAGAAGAAGGAATGTCAAAACTCGAAGCATTGTTTTCTCTACGGATGCCATTGCTTGATTTGAGAGAGAGTTTTAGTTCCACGAATTCGTTATTGCAACAAAGGAAATATAGGTCATAGAAGAAGTGATTTCTATAAAAAGAAAGGATCTGATACTTGCAATTGAAGGAGAGCAAACTATAGTAGTTGGATAAAATTGCACGGTATTTTATTCTCATTGTGCACTTAAACATCTATTAAGTTGCACGGTATGGTAAAAGAAATTATTTTAATTGCCCCTTTAAGTCCCTTGCAAGCTCAATTTACTAAATGTTAGCACCATCGCGGCGTAACTATCACAATTATACAAGTTTCCTGGGCTTGTTCATCATGCCATGAAAAGCATATGAGGTACCTATGGAAGCATTAGGCCTGCACATTATGCCAAAAAAGATATAAATTCATAAAATATGGTCATAATTTCTTCATAAAATGAATATCGTAAATTTTGAATAAATATGAATTCGTATAGAGTTTTGAACCACTTATGGTAGAGCAAGACACTAGTCCCAAACACCAAGCAAATAAAATCAAGTGCATTTTGGTCATGAAAATAATATATAATTGACTATCTCTTATAAAAAGGTTAGCATTAGTAAACACTAAGATTAAATCGCAATAATATCAAGCTTAGATTTATTTACAACAATAAGTTTCTGAGAAGTGTATACTAACATTTATACTTGCATGAAACAAACGTGAAATAATCCATTAAAGTGACAAACACCACCCTATTCACAAACCATAAGTAACTCACCTGTGCTAGAGGATTTGCTTGTGTGCCTCTTGATTGAAATCCAGAGAACAAAGACGGACCAGAGTCAAACTTATAGCCCTTAATTTCAAAAGAATGTGCAGCACCACCAGGTACATCATGACTTTCTAACACAATAACATCTTGACCATATTTAGCTAAAAGTCCAGCACAGCATAGTCCACCAATACCACTTCCAATCACCACAACATCTGCTTCTAACTTACCTGTACATTGCAGCATGGTTAGACAAATAGTTGTCTCCCAAGAGCAACATAAATAAAAACTTAAAATCCTTTTAGCAACTATAATTCAAAGTAATGATCAAGTCTACAAGCTTAACTCGAACCTCATCAGAATGATAATCAGTTAAAGAATATTTGCTAGGATTGGTACTTAAGAGCTCTATTCCCGGATCATTTAGAAAAAATGTACGACCATAATTTTGCAGAGATAGAGAATAAACGCTCTAATACTGGAGATGCTAAAGTAATGATTCAATAGCCGAAGGTACGGGAATATAGAATAAAAAAAAAACCTGGAAATTGATTCTTGTCGCTGGAGATAGGGTTCCTTGAAGGCTCCTTAACGCTGGTGCTTCGCGCTATAGCTAACTTCCTTCCCCGCCTGAAGTTGAGGTCAAGAGGCACACGCGCAGTGAGCAGGGAAGCCATGGTACCTTAGAGTCGCCCTCAATGAACAGCCATTACAGAGAAAACTGTTCCTGCTTGGATTTCAGTATGAGGAGACAGATGAGTGTGCAGAGTTTGCGCAGCGATGGGGCCAATAAAGGAAGAAGAAAACCCGCCAAATCACAATCTCTTCGATCAAGAAGAACAGGGAGCAGGAAGACAATCTGACGTGGAATTTGCACAGCCTCATCTGGTCCGTGGATCTGAATTCTCAAACTACGTTCACCGTCGAATTTATTTATTTATCTATAAATTAAATTAAGTGTTATGTATGTAAATTTCCGTTTAATAAATTTTTTTTTTCTAATATTTTTATTAATATAAATCTATGAATTTTAATATTCATCGTGAATGGGTTTTGACACCCATTCGCTTTAATATATATATTTTAAATACCTGATAAAAACTATATTTTTAAATTGGAAATTTAAAATTCAACATAATTATGTGTGGGGTTTAATTAAAAAAATCACGAAATAAATTAATTTTACTTTTTTTAATCTTTGGAGCGGATAAATTTCCAAAAAAATGTGTGGTTGAATTATAGAAAATACTATGAAAATGAAATCAAATTAAATTATAAGGTAAAACACTCACCTCATTAGCTTGGGTTTGTTTTATTTTGAAATATGTGATTAGTAACTTTTCAAAACATTCATTCCTTAGTAAATTCATACTAGATTCAAGACTGGTGTGCTAGGAATTTTCACCTTAGAAATTCGTTCATTCCTCTTGGGATCGATACACGGACAATGTTTTGTATGTTATTTGGACGATATGTATGCTTGTGTTATTCCTCAGGGCATCTTTGTATTTAGTCTGCAGCGTGTCTCCCGATTGGTCACAATTCAACGATGATTGTCGGGCAGTGACAGTCCGAAGCCGTGGATAGTCTGTCGATTGTGGTCTAGACGCAACAACGGTGGTACGGTGATCACGGTGGCTCGACAAAGGAGGTCGAGCAGCATTGGGCCAATGGTGGCTGCGGCTCAATTGTGGTGGCGGGGCAGTGGTGGTACGGTGATAGCCACGATCACACAACAGTGGCATAGAAGTGGCAACGACGACCTTAATGTTAGCGGTCACCCTATCTTCAGAGGGCGCTGACGACCAATCAGCAATGATGACAATTTGGAGGTGGTAGTGAATGGATGGCGGCGACGAGGAAGCAACAGTGGTGGTCTGAAGGTGACAACTACTCAAAGGTTGCGCCGGGTAGCAATGGCCTAACGCTGACGACACCCATTTGATGGCGGCCCAACGAAGGTGGAGCTTAGGAACCCTCAAGTGCTTGAAGCTTGCCTAGCTTTCTCCTTTAAGTCTAGGTCCCAAGTACTCATTTCAAGAAGGCAATGATGGTTTATTTATAGATTTTGTGAGTAACATTATCAGTAAATGCCACACGAATTCGAAACACTCCACCTTATGACTTAGAGCGATTTTTTTTTATCATATAGTATTCTGTGAGCATTTGAGTGTCTTAATGATGTCAGATTCAATTAATGTTGAGTTCATGGGATTCTACCCGATGATTTGCTAAATTTGACAACACAATTGTCAGATTTGGAATCTATTTGACTATTCAATCCATCATTCAAAGCATTCAATTGTGCTTAAAGGACTTGGGCTCGATCATACTCAAATTGGGCTCGACCATTACTCAAATCAATTTCTAATTTTACCTTTATTATGCTTGCCTCGTCGAGACGACCAATTTGACTATAAACTTATTGAAATCAAGACCCTGGGTGATATTTGTTAATAAAAATTTGGGAAATACAACCTATGTTGAAACATTAAACTTTTTCAGCGAGTCTATCACAGGAAAAATTATTGCATACAGACACCGCATATAGAGATGCATGAGGTGTCCGATCTGCACCGATCTACGGTGATCTATGGTGAAGATGTATTTCGGTGGGCCCCACTTTAAATTTTTTTAATTTTTTTTTATAAAAAATTTGATTGCATCCTCACCGTAGATCACCGTGATCTACGACATAGATTGGTCCGAATGCAATAATTTTTCCTGTTACAGAATTCCTCGAGACCTCCAAAGCTTTACTTTCTTCTTTTAACTACCTTTCTCTCTTTTTTTCCTTAAATTTATTATTAATTTTGGAAATTGAGGGAACGGCTTAGTAAAGATGATTCTATACGTATACATAGACATATAATGAACTATATTAAGTTAAATAGTTATATTAATAATATCAATATCAATATTTTATTTGAACCAACATATCTATAATTCATCACAATCTAATATAATTTAATAGGGGCTTTTATGTACATACCACACATTTATTAGGCATTTTACAAATCTAACACCTAAATTTTAATTTTTACATCCATGACACTCATATCTTTAACATCACATATAAATCTCACCATCACTCACTTTTAAAAGGGAAAAGCACCTGTTAATAAGGGTGTAAACAAATCAAACACGAATAAACAGAGTTTGTGTTTGTGTTCGTATTCAGTTACTTTGAAATTTAGTTTGTTTGAAATAAGTTCGAGTTCGAAATTATTCGTGAAGACACTGTTCGTGTTCGTTTCTTAAGGAACTAGTCGAACACGAGCTGTTCGCGAGCGACGAGCCAATTTGAGAGCGCTAATATTAATATATATATAAATAATATATTATATTAAATGTATAACTTATATTATATAAATATATAATATCTATATTAGTATATTACTAAGATGTTATATTAATATATTATTATTATTATTAATTTATTATATATTATAATTTATTAAATTTAATTTTTTAAATATCATTAATTTTTTATATATGATTATTTTAAATTATTTTATTTTTCGAACAATAACGATTCAAACACGAACGAACGCATCACTGTTCGTGTTTGGTTCGCTCAACCAACCGAACGAAAAAAAATTTGTTCACGTTCGTCTCAGTTACTTATCAAACAAATCGAACACGAACTCATCAACAAACCGAACACGAACTATTCGCGAACAACGAGTTTTTTTGACAGCCCTACCTGTTAATGCCTCTATTTGTAATTGTAAATTTGTATGATATGCATGCAAAGTTTCAATTTAATATGGGGTTTTTACATACATATCACCCAAGACTTAAAATATAACATTTTTATCATCCAAAATTTAAAATTTACAATTCAACCACCCCACTCGCCTATATTGGTCGCCCAAAGCTCCTCTAATACTCTTTGGCCATTGCTCAAAAAAAAAAAATGATGCCAAATTTGCTTCATTTTAGTTGATCCAAATTTATAGAACTTAAAAAAAAATCGAAAACAAATTTCCTGTATTTTAGTTAGATCCGAATTCATAGAACTTGACGCTACGAAGCCGCTGTACTGTGCGATTGAGAAGGAGAGAGTGAGTGAGAGCCAGAGATGCCGGAGAATCGAGATGGCTCTGCTCCGTCGCCAACGCCGAGAACTCTTATTTCTCCGTCGTGGCAGGAGGCAGCAGACAACATTACCTACGATTCGGCCACTTTCCCTCCTCCCATTACCGTTATTTGTGGTCCTGCTCACAGCGGCAAGGCCACCTTCTCACGCCTTCTTCTAAACACTCTATTAGAGAGGTCCGTCCAGCTTCTTCATTGTTTTTCATGGTCCTTCTTGATCTTTGTTCCTGCATTACACTGGAACATTTTGGGATGAATGGATGTAGGTATAAGAGAGTGGCTTATTTGGATTCCAACGTCGGCCAGCCGGAGTTCACGGTTACAGGTTGCGTGGCTCTTCACATAATCGACAAGCAGACGCCTGGTACGTATCCCCGTAACACCCCATTTGAATTTCTTTTGATTTTTTCGGGTTTTAATGATCTTTACTTGTTTGCAGACCTGCCGATTCTATACCTAAAGAATCCGGAGAGGTATGCAATCCATGCATTTCCAACATCTTTTTAGTATACTTGGTGTTATTTTCTTCTTAATTGGCTTTATCGGGGCTGTTTGGTTGCAAGATATAGCCAAGATTTAGGAAGTTTTCTGGTAAATGAGCTACATTGATCCTATTGCGTTCTTGAATTGCATTTTACTCGTATACTTAAAGAAACCGGATAGGCATGCAATCGATGGATTAAAAGTTCACAATCATAAAAAAAATTAAAAAGATCAATGCCATCTTAATTCTCGGTTACCTCATATATGTATTGTACATTGTTATAATATTACATCATCTCATTTGAGCTTCTATTTGATGTTGAGCTTTTAAGTGCATTTGCNGGGGGGGGCGGTGTTTATTCTATCATCTTCTATATCTTTGGTTGCTCACCTTCTTCTTCTTCCTAAAACTAAGGAAGAAAATTGTGCTCATCTTATTTATGTTTTACCTTAAAAAATGTTATTCATCGAACGTTGCCTCATGACTAACGAGCGATTTGTTGTTTATAGAATTATAGAATTTTTGGCCTCTGAGACTTGAATTATAGCTTATGAATACATACTAATTCCTTTTTTTTTTTTTGCTAAGCATCATCTTCTCACATGAAACATGAACGCACAAAATAGTTCCAAAGAGTTAGATGTGACATTCCTAGCTGCGACTCACTGCTTTTTTTGTAGTCATTCCATGCACATTTTTTGTTGGTGAGAGATTTGCTAAGTAGGTTGCACAAGCTTTTGTTTTGGCTCAAATTTATTTAGGCATTTTCTTTTGATCATGCTTTGAGCCATGATAATAATGTTTAGATTCATACTGTTTTCCATTCTATTTTGTTTTGGGGATTTTGCCATCCTTATAGGAGTATGTATACTTTGATTGTCATAATATATTAAGCCCATTTTCAAATGAACTTACCTCCTTCATAGAAACTCATTTTTTTGACGTCAAGGTCACTTTCTTTCTCATTAAGAGATTTAACCTTCTTAAAATTTTTATGACACCTCCATCACTTCTTAAAAAATATACCAATATTTTATCTTGAAAAATCACTAATAAAGAATAGAAAATATATACTTTTACTGAAAGATATCTATCTAACAGGGTTGCAAATATTATGTGTTTGGGTTCAAGTGGCTATATGCTTTCAAAATAGACTCCTTTAGAAAACTTTTGTGGAATTATTTCCTATAAGTATTCTTTAGAAATTTGATCAAGTTACCTATTGCAAAGTAGGCATCTTACTATCTCCTTTATCAACAAAAAATTTGAATGCCACCAAAGATGAGCTGTATGTATTTTGTATGTTATAACCATGTTGAATCGCTATAGCAAGGCTTCAAAGCTTTTGTAACATTATATTGAATATGGAGATGTATGTAATATTTTGACTTAGGAACTTTGTTAATTAATTTTTTTCTTATCATCCCTTAAGAAAACTATTTTCTTCTATGTGAATATTATATAATTAGAGGTGTCAAAAATTGACCCGACAAGCCAACATGACTCAAACTCGACTAAAAAAATTCGGGTTAGGGTTGACCCGAATATTTTTTGAGTCGGGTTCGGGTCAGAGAATTCGACCCGTTTATCATTCGGGATGAGTTTGGGTTGAACTCGAAAACTCAAACATGACCCGAATAAGCACGAAATTTCGGGTTCGAGTTCAGGTTAGCACGTTAAGCTAGGGTTTTGGTCGGGTTCAGTTCTTAGTTTTTGGCTCGTTTGTTATTCGGGTCGGGTTTGATTGTTCCTATTTGGGTTGGGTCATTTTCGGATCGCACACGAACCCGACAAGCTGACCTGAATTGACACCCATACATATAATTCTTATAATAAATAACCTAAGCTAAAAATGTTGTCCTTCATATTGGGTTTGAAGTATCATTCGAGATAAAATGATGTTCCCTATTAAGCATATGAGAAATTTACCTTTGCATTTTATTGATATTTTCTCATCTTCAAACAAGAAATTTTTGTTTGCTGCTTCATTGAGTTCCACAAATATGCCTCTTTTTTCACATGTGATTGGCTTGGATGGGCTAGAACAATGTCATCTTGGTTTTATAGCCTTTCTAGACAATATTTTACTTTTCTTGTGCTACTAGTAGAGTTGTCATCTTGATGCTTCAATTTTTCTTTCGGTGAGCATTGAAATTTGGAAAAGAACCATTCCTCTGTTTGCCATAGTTCATATATCACATTGTCGAAATAAGATGGATAAGATATTTATGATGAAGATGATTCTGTATTGACCTTAACTTTGGCTCTGTACAAAATTGTAGAACATCTTTATTTATAGGATAAGACTGAGAGTTTTAAATAAAAAAATAATGAGAGATTTCTACCTTCTAAGTGGGGTCATCTACATAAATCACTAGCTTTTTTAACATTTATTTATAATTGATTGTCAATAATGAATTCTCTAGAAAAGTAGTTAGAAATTGATTCATCTCTCTCCTTAAATAAAAATTAAAACTTAGCTCCAAGAGTCTGAAGATGAAAGCATCTTCCATGCTTCTTTGGTTGGAGTCACATTTGAGACTCTTGAACCCATCTTCATTCACCACTCGAAAAGAATGAGCTATAGAGTTTTTTTGGCCCCTTTCTCAAATTATTCAAGGATTCTCTTCCGGCTTGGATGGGATAGAACTTTGTCGTCTTGGTTTTATAGCCTTTCTAGACAATATTTTGTTATTCTTGTGCAACTAATAAGTTGTCATCTTGATGCTTCAATTGTCTTGCTCTCGACGAGCATTGAAACTTGGACAAGGATGATTCCTCTGTTTGCCATAGCTCATATAGCACATTGTTGAAATACAATTAATAAGATATTTAGGGTGAAAAATTATTCTATATTGACCTTAACTCAGGCTCTGTAGAAAGGGTCTGTTTGGGGCAGCTGCAGCTGCGTTGACCCAAGAAGCTGCTGTAGGGAAGTTGACTGTCTGCTTGTTGCAGTTGTGTGAAAACTACTGTGGGACGACTGTTTCTGGAAAAATGACCATTTTGCCCATGTTTAATAAAGCTGTTTAAAACAGAACTGTGATAACCACATTTTTTATACTTCAGAAACAAGAATTCATTTCAAAACATAACACAAAATTTCAAATACACAACCTACTTAACAGTGAGAACCGAAAGTGCTAAAGAAAAAAAAAAACTAATAACAACAAAAAACTCAAGTTAGATTTTTCCTTGGTTGGCAATGGATCCTCAACTAAATTCAAAAGATTTCTCGAGCATAGAAAATTCTTCCCAGCCCTGTTACAAAGGAGCAGAGGTTCTAAGATATCGTTATTCAAGTAGCAATTCTATAGTTTCATTTAAATCCAATTATATAGTTTGCCATCATAATAAAAGGTTCACCATAAATTTCTAATCCTTGTCATATTCAATTAGTAATTTTATAGTTTGCCATCATACTAAAAGGTTCACCATAACATCCAATTATATGCTCCCTAAAATTAAGAACTCTAATTCACAAACTCAGGCTAACAACTCGTAAAATTGTAAAATGCATCAAGATTTTGCATGAACAAGGCCAAAACCTTGGTTTGCAGTAACATATAAAGAAAAAAACAAATTTCCACATAAGAAAAAAGCTGGAAAAAGCAACATATTCATTATAACGTCAATATAGAATGCGGATTATAACATACTATATAATTAAACATCGATCAGAAATAATCACATATTTGTTATGTGAACCATGCCTTTTAAGGTTGTCCATCAGTTCATATGTAGCAACTTTAGAAGCTACTCCAGAAGTAGGAATCTCCGAGCATTAAATTCTACCACGATCATTCTTGAAGTCCACCTTGATCTCGGTGAGGACCTTCTCAGCTCGGGCTGCGACAGAGTGTAGGGCGGTCTTCGCCCTAGACACGAAAGATGAGGCTCTCGAATTCAGAGTTGCGGGGGAAGATGAGACGTTGAGAGAGGTCGAGGGCAGCCTGGTAATACTTGCGCGAACGAACGCGGGCCTCAGGGTCGATCTCACGACCCGCGTTTTCGTTAAAATGGGGAAAATTTTGCCCTGACACGTTGCCGCTGGCGCCCCAAATGACGCAAAATTGTGTCTGCGTGCCGCATCGCGCCTTCGTTGTTGCTCCAAACTGCCCAAAATTGTAGAAATATTTAGAGTTTTAAAATCAATAATAAATGAGAGATTTCTACCTGCTAGAAGAAAATTCTAGACTACTACTAAATAATAAATGAGAGATTTCTATGATGCGGAGTGCATGGGGGCCTAACTGGTTTAGCCTTGATTTGCAAGGGTCCGTACTTGAAATTGCCGTCCAAAGGGGAAGGGCTTTCCCTCTTGTCTATCTGCTATGACACACACACACACACACAAACATACATACATACAAACATACATACATACATACATACATTTCATGTTATATGTTTATGGTTTTGGCTATATCTACTCCCAGGTGATGACTATCTCCCCACAACCCTGCTATGACTTCCCCTCCCTTGCCGTTGCCACCCTATCTGCGCACCAACCTTCCTTGCTTCCTCACCACCACCCTCTTGCCGCCCAACCTGCTGCCATAACTTCCTTGGCCTTCAAACTTGCGGCCACAAACCTCAGACATACATACATACATACATTCCATGTTATATGTTTATGGTTTTGGCTGTATCTACTCTCAGGTGATGACTATCTCCCCACAAGCTTGCTATTACTTCCCCTACCTTGCCGTTGCCGCCCTATCTGCGCACCAACCTTCTCTGCTTCCTCACCACCACCCTCTTGCAGCCCAACCTGCTGCCATAACTTCCTTGGCTTTCAAACTTGTGGCCGAAAACCTCAGTTTCTCCTTCCCTGCATGCCATAACCCCATCTACCTGCCCACCTGCTGCAATAGACCGTTCCCATGCATGCTGTCGTAATACCATTTCCATCCCTGCTGCTGCATCCTTTGCCTACCTTCCAACTACTGACTTCACCCCTTCCAAACCCTCTGTTGAATCCACAACCCCCAACCTGCACCCTCCCTACAGTCCAGATGTCACCCACCACCCTCGTCCTCACCCTAGGGTGTTGTGTGTGTTGCTGTCGTTGTTATTTCTGTCATGAGAACCTTGTTATTGTAGTTTCCACATTTTGCAATAATATTTTCAGTTTGTTCCATTTTGGGTTAACTCCGATATCATTTTACCTACTAGAAGAAAATTCTAGACTTATACTAAATACAAGAGGATTCTAGATTTCCTCATGCACCAGCAAATTCTACAATTCTATCAAGTACAAGGATGATACTAAGATAAATCAAGTTTATATTTCTCAACACATTTGAGCTTAATTTAATTTTTTTTGTTTTAGCGGATTGTGCCTAAGATTTATTATTTTACTCTTTTTGTAACGCAGATGTGTCTTCTTTGGTCATGTGTCTGCTAAAAAAGAATCAAACAGTTATTTTTCTAGCATCATTTTTTTATATGATTACTTCCGCCGAGGGTTCTATCAAGTGGATGAGGCTGATAATCCTTGCAAGATATTGTTGCCACTTATCATCAACACTTACGGATGGGTGAAAGGTATGCTTTTTGCCATGTTTTATTACTCTGACTTTTAGTAATCATTGAAACGTCATACTCAAGGTGGAAGATCTACTTATATTTGTTTTCATGAATGTGTTCATGAAAGTTTATACCAAGTGTTAACTCATAATAAAATAATGCTTTCTTTTTGTAATAGGTACTGGTTATGATGTGCTAGTGGCAATGCTTCGGCATACTTCTCCCACTCATGTTGTCAAAGTTTGCGTCTCCTCAGAAAGTAAAAACCTCCCAAATGGGTTGTTCTGGCTGGAAAACCCCCAAAGAAAGCCTGTAAATTTGGTTCATATTTGTTATGGAAATGAGACTTCATATCTACCGTGAGTTTTATCTGCATTTGGTTCCAGTCATTATTGAAGAAAAAAATTTTTGTTGCCAGAATGCATATTATTTATTTTAAGTTGGAGAGCAGGCATGTTGTAATGATATTTTTGTCTCCTTTAAAAACATTTGGTCTTTATTGACAAATTCTTATGTGGTGTTTGGTAGCACACTATGTAGCCATAGACTTAACTCAAAATGCAGCCAAACACCAAAAAAACAAATTAAATTCAGCGCTTCGTTAAAATGTAATTTTCTCGCGTTCCGTTTTCATTTCTCACGTTCCGTCATTTTTTGGATATAAATCCGGATCTAATAAATCAATTTCACCGCTGTCGCTCGTAAGCTCTTCCTTCACAGCATGGATCCGGTAAATCTTATTCAACCTAAATCTAAGTTGTAGCAAAACACCACCTTAAAGTTTTATGCAAGATAGATGCAAACAGTTCCGTGGATGTCCTTGTTGATATCATGGGCGCCAACATGGTCAATAAGACTAGGTTAAACCGACCAAATTCCAGAAGTCTCGAACCACAACCTGATTTTCTTCCTGAGTCTTACTTTGGTTCAATTAAACTTAGTTGAGGTAGGCCAAACTCGGCCAAACAAAGCCAAGCAGAACAAATTAGAAGGAACCTGCCTTAAAAGATCTAATCCATGCTAAAAGGTCTAGCTCTATATGCCAATTGGGGAATATATTTTGCTTGCATTTTAAAGGAATGTACATTTGGGACTTTCATGAGCTTTGTATATAATATTTTTTATTCAGGTTCATATATGGGTATATGAAGAATATATGCGTGCCCCCAATGAACATCCTATGATTTCATTTTTTTTAAAAATATTTATAAAGCTCATTCAAGTTTTATCTTTTGCATATAGTAGTAGATTCTATGCAGGCTTTTCACAGTAAACTAAGGTTTCATTATCCGTGATAAGACTTATTTAGGTTTAGAAGGACATATGCCGACCATTACTTTAAAAACTCGTAACCATCTTGATCAAGCTAGAATCTGTGGTTGATTGAGATGCTATTTATTTTATTGAAGAGGTAAAAATTAAGGGTGTAAACAAGCCAAACTTGATAAGCAAAGGTCTTCTTTGGCTTGTTTCATTTATTATCCATTTGAACCTGAATGAATTCAAAGCGCTAATAAGGAAAATTAAAAATATAAATAAATAAAAATAAAAAATAAACTCATGTTTGTTTTTTACTCTTTAGCATTTTAACTCACATTTAGCGAATGAGCCAAATAAGAATAATTATTAAAATAGAGAGCAAAGCAAGGGGACTCCATGAATAGAAAATAGACTCCATGTGTTTAGTCTTTTCTAGTGTTTATGCTAATTGAGTTGATCATGGCTAAGCTGAATAGTGTGTGATTGACATATTCGTGCATTCTAAACTGAGTGGATCTTATTCATGCCACTTATTTTATTCTGAATGATTGATTTTGTAATTATAACTAATCCACCTAATTAGAATTTACCTTATTTAGGTAACTTTTTAAGTTTTTTTTTTTTGGCTTCCACCTATTTATATATGATCCGGATTAGTAAGAAAAGCGAGGTTCTTCAGACTTCAGTCTGTGTAAGAGGACAAAAGAGTCATTTTTTTTTGGTAAATTGGATTTACTTTAATTGAATTTTCCTTTACATGATGTTAGGGTGAATTTTTTTAGATATATGGTTAAGACTTCCTGGTAGTGCGAGCCACCTCATTTTATTATATTCTCTGCTTGCAAATAGTTTTAATTTTAAACTCAAGTTTAGTAATTAGTTTAAATTTAATTGTATACGAAATGATTTTGGGGATAGAGTTTGAACCGATCAAGATTCCTTTTTTTTATCATTCCTAGTATACCAACAAACCCAACAAGCCAATGACAGAGGGTTTGAGTTGTAATGCTCATAGACATTGATCAAAAACCATGAGTTTCTTATCTTAGATATCCACATTAAATCGCTATCTCGATGAAAACTGTATGTTTTTCAACAATATGCTTTCAAATTTGATTTCAAATAATTTATTGGCAAAGGGCTCGTTGTACCAATGTCACTACTATGTTTGGAGATATAACACATGATTTGTTGCAGTTCAAAATAATTAGACATGGTTGAAAAAAACTCAGAAGTATGGCATGAGCTTCAATTAGGTGCCTGGGATGTCCAGGGGGTAGAAGCTTGCTAGGAGCTGGTCCCAGTGCGATGCAAGGTGTGAACCACTCAACACATGGTTTGAGCTAGGAAAGTCATGGTTGTTGATTCATATACTGTGCTTTATTTGGACCAACTTTAAGGGATAAGGGGAGGTATTAATAGCTTAAATTGGGTTAAATGTTCTAATTGGCTAGACTTTGGCTTAATTCAACCGAAGTTGTGAATTGGGTTTGCCCTTTGGATGACCTAGATAATCTTATTTGTGTCATGGGTTTTTGGTCAAGGTCAAGTGTAATTGATCTCTTAAGTGGTCTCAATAGTCCAATGGGAAGCTAGGATGGTCATATGTTGGGCTTGGTCAACCTGATTTCACTTGTATGAAAGAAAGTTATATCGATCACTCTAAGCTTGGGAGGTGTTCCCATAGTTGGAGCAGGACTAGATGTTAAGTTCAAATGAGTCACAATTGAGGTCTATTGAATCTTTAAGGGGCCTTAAAATAGATTTGTTTCATTAAGAATTGGATTAGATTTTACTTAACTATACTTTGGTCCAATGGAGGTTAAAGTATCAATTGGTGCTGAAAATACCTATGATTGGTTAGAGCTAGCTTATGGTAGGCTAAGTTTTGCTTAGGTTAAGACATTGGTAATTTGGGCAATTTGTTATGCTTACTCTAACTTAGGGTTAAGCTAAGGCTTGTGGGTGCTAAGGCTTGGTTAGACCTTCAAGTTAATAAGAGTTATAGTCTCAAGGTAGCTTGGACACACATTGGGTCCAAGCAAAGGCAATTTGGTGCCTAGAGTAGGCTAGCATATAATATTGTAGGTTGATTCAGCTAAGTCTTGGGTTTGGCAATTGGATTTCCTTCAAGTTATTTGAATGATTTTAGATGGTTTAATCTGCCTAATCTAGTCTATGCTCGGTTTAAATCCAACCAAGGGCTCCTCTTGAATAATTTGAGTCACCAAGGAAATCTTGATCTCATTGGGTCTAGGTTTGACATCCAATTGGTTGTAGACTAGCTTAAACTAGGATATAAGGACATTTAGGACACTATCTTCATGGAGGCTAACTATTCAATTTGTGCCCTAAATAGGTTATTTGGATCATATTGGGTCAATTTGGAGATTAAGTTTATGTAGGGTCAACTTAGACACCTAAATCAATATCTAGAGAAAAAAACATTTTCTATTGAGGTCTTGATAGACTTTGGCTCTAGTTAAGTCAATTTTAGGATAGGGTCCTTTTTGGACAAATTTTTTGGATTATTAATGAGAATAGCACAAGGGCAACTTACTAGTCAATCATGATAACACTAAGTTAAGAGGGTAATATATTCTAATGAAGTTTAGAGCATACTTGGGTGCATTATATATGATCAAGGGACAATCTACACGCCCCTAGATTTGTGCTTGGTTTGATCTAAAATTAAGGTCCAATCTTGTGGAACTTTATTCCACTAAGTCTAGGAGAGATAGAGCTAAGGGTGCGTAGGGTTTAATTAGGCTAGCCTTTACACTTGCTGCACGGTGAACAAGAGTATATGCAATCGGTACTCCCAACCATATTTTTTGACATGGCTGAGGAAGGAGAATAGAGTCGGCATTGATCGAAGGTGCCTATTGGAGTTTTTGATCGAGAGCTAGCTTCGGGATCAGGTGTGGTGTGGTGTGATGTGGTCCCTATAGATGCTTGTCATCTTTTGTTGGGAAGACCGTGACAACTTGACCGGAGGATTCAGTACTCAGATTCAAAAACACACATTCCTTCACCAAGGATAGGAATGATATCATTATACTTTCTTTGACGGAGCCCGAGGTCATAGGAGTGCATACCAGCAGAGCATCATCTGTGGGGCAAGTTTTGGTGACGACAGATGATGATAGGACTGAGACACCAGCTCCATACATGAGACAATCACGATAAAGAGTATTTTAGGATATCACAGTTGACATCTTACCATTGAGGCCACCACCATGCTGGAAGGTTCATGCTACCCCTACTTCAGATCAGGCAAAGCTGATCGTGCATTATTTTGGGAGCATTAAGTAGTATAGGTGGGACACACAGACTCAATTCAGTTCAGTCGCAGACTCTCAGAAGATGTGGATATTTGCTCGTAAGTTGGGAAAGACTGTCAGGTGCCTTGGGAGACAAGTGCGGTCGATAGTGGGATCCTGGTGCTTTTAGAAACACAGAAGAGAACTAGAAGCTTCAATGAATGAGGTCAAAGCTCTCCCAGCCCTGAGAAACTGATGCGGGCTGGGAGGAGCCAGATGAATCGACTGGAAGGGGGAGATGACTAGACCGGCTGACCTCCTTAGGGAGCTGAAATTGATGCCCATTGCTTACCCCTTTTCTTTTTAGCTTTCTCTTATTTCATCTTTATTTATATGTGTGTTTGTTGAATTAGCGTTATGTTTTGTAAGTTTTCTTTCAGATTTCTGTCAGGGACAACCGTAAGAGCCCCCTCTTCCCTTCTAGGACTATATCCGACTGCGAGGAGGTGTGCTCCAGCTGTAAGTCTTCAGATTTTGTGATCTTCTCCAAAGGTTCGAGGGGTGCTCTGACTGTAACTTGATCCCTTAGGGATACTTATCCTCCCCCAACTCACCTCAGCAGTCTACTTCTCTTCCCTGTTTCCAACTTGCACCCTCAACCTTTCCTATAAGCCGCCAATCCCAAATTTCTCTTCTTGCTATGCCGTAGAATCCTTTAGATCCCTGCTGATTTTAGCATCACTTATTCTTGGCCGCACTTACACTGCATCCTATTATTGTACTTAACCCCGGCCCCTTCTATTGTTGCCACCTACCCCTATCTGCCTCTGTTGCTATAGCAAGCACCCTACCAGTCATCCCATCTGTTGTTCAATTGGCATTCACCACCTCTCGTTTTCAACCTAGGACGTCTTTTGTGTTTGTTTGTTGTTTATTTCCTGTTTTGATGAGTATTTGTTGTAATTTTTGAATTTCAACAATAATATTTCTATTTCTATCGTTGTTTTGAGTTAACTCCGATATCACACGCACGACATGGCGGTGGAGGTCATCCATCTTTGTCTGTCTTTTTTTTTTTTTGAATAGAATAGAAATCTTTATCTTTCTTTGCAGGTAACTTTGGTGCATGCAAGGTATCTTAAGATCAATTGTTCCCAAATTATCTATTATGGATTCATTGAATTCTTCTTGAGTTCAAAAGCAGGTCCTAATGTTTACCTGCATTGGGTATAACTCGATTTGTTGGTACTGACATTTTTCTAGTCCTTTATTAATCTTTAGGTCCTCATTCCTTCTCCTTTTAATGTTTTAACACACAATTTCATAATTGGTTTCGGCCTCTTCATTAAAATTTTCAATTTTGATAGTTTCATAAGTTTTGATATTTAATTGTGATTTTGATCTTTTTTTCTTGTAAATTATTATTAAAGACATTTTAGATATGAAGCAGCAAAAATTATCTAATTGGATCAAGTATACAAAACCAATGCATAATTTAACAAATACTCAGGAGTATTAGTGAAGCTTCATTCAATTTGTGAGTTTTGCTTGAAACTTTTCGAATTACTTAAAAAAATCTCGTGTAAAAAAGCCTTGAATTATTTTGTGAGGAGAAATATCAATAGAGATTTCTCGGTGTTTTATAAAAACTATGTGTCCTGGCTTTACTCAATTGATTTGAGTTTTGATCAACAAAGAAGTAATTTTTAGTAAGCGAGATTGGTACTTATAAAGATGAAAATAGATAGGTTGTAAAGTTAGCGAGAAATGATTGTATTAGAGAGAATATTAGAATAGTTTCCATTGAAAATAAGATTGTGAAAACTAAGGTTTGGTAGGTGTAGGCATATTAAACTTAAGTCAGAATTGTACCAATAGAATGAATAGATAGAAATAATGATGAACAAAAATAGGTTCATCGAAGTTAACATGGCTAGATAATCGAGTTATAACCTTATGCTTTATGCCCACTCATGAATGTGTTATGCCGGTGCCTTAAGGCTATCCAGTCTAATATGATTTTTAAACTCATCTCGAAATGGCTAGAGTTAGTTTAATGATAATGAAATCTACCTATTCAACCTGAATTTGTTTGCTTATGCGATGACAAAATTATCTCTTCATACCAATGGTTGTATTTGTGGACTGAAACTACTGATTTTATCAACTCAGATAATCTATTTTCTTAATCTTTCATTTTCTGCAGTATTGGGAGTAGTAAAATGATTAATTGCTTCCTTAACTGCACTCTTTGATGCCACATATAAATATTTTCTTGAGCATCATGTGATCTTAACGCCTTTGTTTTTTCAATATTGGATCCCTGCAGGAAAATTATGAAAAAGGAGGCATGCATGTTGCGAGATATTAGAATTATTGCATACTTTAGGCAGTGCTTGCCTAGAGAGATGAACTTTCTAAATCACAAGGAATTTTGTGACCAACTTGCTTCCGTACCTCTTAAAGAAATCCCTCTTTCAAGAGTCCAAGTTAAACATAACTGTTGTAAGGTTAGCCCAGAACATGTACATTAATATTGAAGTTTTTTTTTTTTTTTTTTTGCTACTCAAAAGGTTTTTTTGGTTAAGTTTTTTATAGCTTCAATAGACCTTAAAAAATCATATTTTCTACCATCTTGGCATTTTTTTAATGTTATTTGATTCTTTTACGAATAAAGCTGGCTGAGTTATCTCCCCAAGGTACATGACAATAATGAAGTCGAACTCTTCGCCTGTGGTAGGAAAAAGAAAATTTGAGGAAGAGTCAAAATTCGAAAGCATAAGTCCATCTAGAGCCATCGATGGTGAAACCTGGTCCACGTGAGTTCATTTTTTTCAAACCTGCAGTGTAAAAAAAAGGCTAAAGCAGACAAAGGCTAGGGATTAGGAGATAGCTTTTTGAATAGCTGGTTCTTAGGGAAACTGTCTCGCGCCGATCTAGAGAAGGATATGTGCGTCTTCAAAAAGTTATATATTCTAATGTTGCCTGACCCATATTTTTCAATGTTATGTAATGGTTTCCCTGTATTAGTAATTTTTATTTGTGGCATTTACATACATAGCACAAAATTCTTATGTATTTACATATCTCACACATAAACTTTCATATTTATACACTTAGCACTAAAAGCTTTAATATCACATAAAAAATAGTACTATTGTCTCAAATACACCTTGTAGCAACGACCCTTGCATTAGTTTTGCTATTTTAACCATGTTGAATTGCCCGGGACCTCTCCATTTATCAGGAAGTTGTTGACCTGCTTGCCCTTCAAATTGCAAGCGTGGGTAGTTTACAGGCTACATTGAAAATGGGATGAGGAGAATCATATAAATCTAAAACAGTAATGAAATAAAAAATAAACGTGTAATAATATTAAAAAGTTGATCTCTATGAATTGTCTGAACACCACTTTCATCCATCCCTCATTGATTTCTATTAATCAACAATATATAACAAAGACAGGAAATTTTTTTATATCGTTTACCATAAACCGAAAAATGGAGTAATGAAGTATCACAAACATATAAAAATAAAAAATAAATAAATAAAAGATTTTTTTTCACTTGCTAAGGGAAATAATTCATTGTATAGACTATCAAGATTGTTTTGCATTTAAAAAAAATCTCGTCCTGAAAAAAGGAGAAGTTTGTACATTATTCGAAGTGATACTAGAGTTAACCCAAACAACGATAGGAAAACCTAATATTACTGCTAAATTCAAAATAGGAGAATACAATCACTCCAATGGAAATAGAAATAACAACAGACACTACACCAGTACAACTAGAATTGTATCCCAAAGGGGTGGTGATCGGTTATGCATGATGGAAGGGCGTTAGGTGATTGCGATTGATTGGCGAGATTGTGGGAGTTGGCTGCGGTGGGAAGGTTGGCTGTAGGGAGACTGGATGGTGTGAGGGCCGACCAGAGGCAGGTGGCAAGATGGCAGGGAGGATGGAAGCAAGTTAGTGTAACTTAGGTGGTAGTGGTAGGTAGGAGGGGGCCTAGAAGGTGATAACAAGCCCGAAACCGTGGAAAGGTGGCGGTAGGTAGGCTGGAATGGTAGGAAAACAGACTGGAAGGGACTGTCAGTCGGCGCGGTAGGGAAGGAGGGCAAGGGGCGATAGCTGGGTGGCATGAGTTTGGTAGGTGGTGATAGGGAATACCAAACAATTCTCAATTTTACCGAGGCTTGGGATCAATTAGAAATAAAACCACACCGCTGAATAACAAGATCACACCAATTCGAGAAAACTAGAACAAAAAAATTAAAACATAAGCACAAAAAAAACAATCAGAAAAGCACATGAGAATTTTACATGGGAAAAAGCTTGAAAATGGAAAAAAATCACGAAACCACACCACCAAGAAATTCACTATGAAAATCAGAGTCTTTACAGAGAACTCATATCAGTTTTTTCTCTACATACAAAAAAAAACTTACAGGACTCGCTCCAAGCATTTTCTACTCCGATCCGACATGAACAACGCATGCCGAGATCTTAGAAACCTTCCTCTTTGACACTTTTTCCTTCACCAGGAACTTCTCGAAAAACTTGCGCAGGAACATCTGCATACGCTGCTTGAATTTTGGATTAAGAACCAAATCCCGCTTGAAGCTCTCTGTTCGATAAGTGGGCTCATATGTGCAAAATGACCGACACATACATATGCGCGACATGTCCGACGCATATGCACGACATGACAGGCGCATATGCACCAAATGGCCGACACATGTGTCGACCATACTGTCTGCCATATGGGGGGCGCATATGTGCCCATAATCTTTTGCATTTGAGCCAGCTTCTTTGCTTCTCAGTCTGTTTCGGATCCCGTGGACGCATATGCCCGGGTGCACTGCTTCTCAGACTTCTCACTCTACTTCTCGGACTGCTTTGGCTCCACACACATAACATGTGGCTAGGAAGGTTGCCGGGAGGTATGGGGGTTGCAAGAGACAATAAAGGTGCTATTCTTAGGGCTGCTGCAGTAGTTGCGATGTCGGTGGTAGCAGAGGGTTGTTTGTGGAGGATAAGAATGTCAAGGATAAACTCCACTTTAGAATGAGATACAATCGAAGCACCACTTGTCCTTTAGGTGCAACCCTTGAAGGGAAGACTTGGACGTGCTGACAATTGTCTCGACAAAAATACAATTAAAAATTGAGAATCTAAATCCTAATACAATACATTTGTAGGAAAAGGACTAGAAACGAAGGAAGGATAAAAGGAAACATGTTGATAATTGAAAAGGAATCGAAAGAGGAGCCGCTCGATTTGGCTTTGCACTATTTGCGTCACCCAAATGCCACTTTGGTCTTCAGTCGTGAAAAATCCCGCTCTCGTTTTTTGACACCCCACGTCAGTAAGTCTCAATCACAAACATGTGTGGGACTTGATATTTTATTTAAAATCCTATAATTTGAAAGTCAAATTTCAACCTCTTTCATAACCTATTGTGGCATTTCCAAACAAAAGTAACATTCTTAAATTATAGGAATTGCAAGGACTATCATAAGAAAACGTACATGCATAAATAAAGATGCAATATTCATGCAAATTTGTTGACAAAAGTATATATTGATTAAATGATTTAGCTGAAATGCATATAATATCACACTATTGATCAAGCTTATAGGTCGATGACTGGGCTCAATTTCATTGTCCCCAATTCGGTCCAAGAATAATTTTCAAAGTGTTACCGTCGGACAACCTTATCCACCATTCAAGTTTGTAAGATCCTGATGCGGGAGTGTTCGCCAAAGTCACGAGATTGGGGATCCTGTGATCCTTGATCATGGGAATTATGCAATTCCCACGGAAACGAAAGTTCCACGACCCTTGGGAAGACCAAATATTTGCGGAAATGCTTGCTATTTTAACTTTTTTTTTTTTGGGGGAATTTTTTATTGGGATAAGAAATATAAAACCCTAAAAATTTAGATTTGTCGGGCTCTAATATTATATGATACCTCTCGAGGGCTCCTATAAGATATTTAGGAATGGAATTTAGCGGGGAGGTGGTTGTGGAATAACAAAGGAGAATAATAGGGGTGGTCGACGACGTGTGGAGGGAGATAAACAACGTTTCAATGTTATCTTTGTTGTTTTCAATTGGGATAACCGCTGAATATTGTCTCTTTCTAAATTCTGTTAACTGCCCTTATTATCTTCCATTGCTATTCCACAACAACCTCTCAGCTAAATTCCCTTCATAATTACCTTTTAGGAGCTTTATAACGGTATCATCTAAGTATCAAAGCTCGACAAACATAAATTTTTAGGGTTGTCTTTCTTTGTCCCAATCCAAAAAAAAAAAAAAAACCTACATACCTAAATCATTCCTATCTCAATTTCTAGTCCTAACTCTAAATTTTCAAAAGTCAACCCTTCCACCATTAAAATTTTACCTCGATACCTACCATCAAAACTTAATCCTTCGACCAACATTGATTTACATTTTTACATATGTCGGAAAGCTAATCGAGGGGAAATGATACAATGTCGCCGATGAGAAACCTTCAACGGCGTGCCCATGAACTTGTTATGGAGGATATGCAACGAAATATTCTCCACCTGCAACAAATGTTTGCAGCTTTCGAAAGGAGGCAATTCGGTGAGGTCACACATAGACGCAACAGTGATTTCAGATCGAGAGGAGGAAGTAGATCCCTTCCACCGGACAATTTTCAATGATGAAGAACCAATAGACCGATGTTTTATGTTTAAATATTAGAGAAGCCAGAATGATGGAGTGAAGATTGACTTGCCAGATTCTGGCTATTGTATGGATCTGGATGAGCTCATCCAGTGGCTCCAGATAATAGAATGTGTCTTTGAGTACCAAGATGTTCCACCGAACATAATGATAAAGTTAGTTTTCATTAATTTAAATAAGAGTGCATCTCTATGGCTTCATTAATTTAAATAAGAGTGCATCTCTATGGCGAGAGAACCTGATGTTTCTTCTATAGCGGGAAGGGAAAAATAAAATCACTATCTAGTCCAAGATGAAATGAGAGATGCATCGCAAATACCTACCAGTTCAGTACAAACATAATATGTTCTTGAGATTTTATCACTTGTAGTAACAAGATCTCTCGGTAGAGGAGTACACAGTTGAGTTTGAGCAAATTATATTAAAATGTGGGCTAATGGAGCCCGGGAAGAATAACCTTAACTCGATATCTGAGGGGATTGAGATCATCTATTGATAATGTGGTATAATTGCATTATTATTGGAAATTATAGAATATTCAAACCCTAGCGCTAAAACTGGAGAGACAGTACAACATATCATGTTTGCACCACTAGGGGTGTAAACGAGTCGATCTTGAGCGAGCCTAAGGCTTGTTTATGTTCAACTCGTTCAAATTTTTTTTGTTCGTGTTCGACTTTATTCAAATTTTTTGTTCAAATTAAACTTGTGTCAAGCTCGAAATAATAATTTATTAAAACTCAATAAATCAAATAATATAATTAAAGAATAAATTTTAATTTTTAATTTAAAACTACCTTATGGTCCCCAACCATGTGGCCCTACGTCATGCTCAAGTGTGAAAATGACCTCCGTGAAAGGGAGATTCCTAATTTAAAGAGCATGAGTGAAATTTTTTTGTTAAAGATTTCATGACATGGGATTAAATGAGTCAGGTAGAGCCACAGAGGTAAGGCGAGATCACGTGTGACACAGTTGAGGGGAAGGCAAGATTTGGGAAGGTTTTTAGGGCATTTAAATACATAACATGCAATTCTTATGATTTACATACTAAACACAAATTTTTTTTATTTTTGGCATACAAGACCGCGAATTTTAGAAGGGGGGGGGGTGCAACAAGAAATTTTTTTTGGCATTTGCATACATACCACCTAATTCTTATGTATTTACATACCTAACACACAAATTTTATCTTTCATTTGCAATCCAAGCTAAAATTATTTAAAAATTAATAAAATTTAGTAATTTTTTTAATACAATATAATAATTTAATATATTAATTTTATACTAATATTATCTATTTATTATTAATTAATTTCATTCAAATAAAGTTGAACACGAATGAACAAACTTTTTTTTCTTGTTTGACTCTTATAAATCGAGCTAAAAAATTTATTTGTGTTTGACTCGTTTGCTTTTTGAAGGAATTAAACAAGAGCTACTTAGTGAACGAAGCATGAGTTGTTTTGTGAACTAGTTTTTTTATAACACTACACACCACTCTTCAAACATAGTTCAACCATCATATTAGATAATATGGGTACACCTATTGGAACACCCAAACCGACCTAGAAAAAGGAGAAATCCGTAGAGAGTTTAGAAAAGGCCGAGATGGTCAATACTCCTAAATCAATCCTCACTAATAAATGCTCTAAGTGTCACAGTTTTGGCCACGTGGCATGTGATTACTCAAACATGGGGACGATTTTTTTCACTGAGCATGAAGCAGTTGAAGAAATAGGCATCGACACATGAGTATATGAATGCATTATAGAGGAGTCTCAACTCCCAGCCGACGAGGAAGATGCACTAGTAATTCAAGCCGAGCTCATAAGAGTGACTCCAGCTAGATTAACATTGGATATTCTAGAGGGCAGTGAGTCCAAAGAGCCGATATTAGAAAAGAGGTAGCCACTGTTGAGAGATTCTATAGACACCCTAATCGACCATTTATCACTTCAGAGGTCACAACTGAGAGCGGTCCAACATGCTATTAATTTCATTCCAAAGTTGGTTCTTCTAGACTTACTTGCTTATCAAATACACCTAGCTGAGTATGAGAAGTGAGAGAAACATATTATAGACTTTAATGACTCAAGACTTGTTTTGTGAGAAGACTCATTTGTGTGTAGTTTCGACTCTAATTGTGCCAAAATAGGATGACTACTTATTTTATCAGGATAGCCTTTTGAATGACGTATGTGCTTTAGAGTTGCATAGAATGAACATGAGCATAAATTTTATAGTGATGGTTTCTTAGCCACAACATTGCAACGACTTTGATTTGGTAATAGATTGATTCCAGAAGTCTCCAAAGAAATGGTTGATTAATCTTTTAGTTGGGAAGAATGACGCAGGAGTGTCGACCAAAGTCACGAGATTTGTGATTCCACGGAAATAGACGTTCCATGACCCCTAGGCAGATCGAATAGGAACTTTTTGTCCGTTTGGAAATATATGTGGGAATCCTGACTATTTCGACTTATTTCTTATTATTTTTTTTCCTAATTTGGGTTATTTTTTATTAGGTAATTTTTTTGTTGTTTTTTATGTTGGAGGGACTTTTGATTTGGTTTGTGCTTTAGAGATTGTATTTCTAATTTCTACTTTAGCAGAGTGCTGTATCATTTTTCTTTTGCAAGTCAAGTGCTTGTAGCTGGTGTAGGAACAAGTGATGAACCTCGTCGGCATTCATACCTCATCGTTTTGATGCTATCTTTGTTGTTTTCAGTGGGACATACATTCGACATTGTTTATCTCCCTCAAAATGTCGTTGACCGCCACTGGTATCCTTCTTTGCTATTCCATAGCCGCCTCCTTGCTAAATCCCCTTTGTAAATATCTTGTAGGAGCCCTAAGACGGTATCATCTATGGAGGATATGAAATGGAAAATCCTTTAAATACAACAAAATTTTGCCGCCTTCAAGAGGTGACAATCCGGTGAGGTTCAAAACTAGGAGACAATCCGGTGACATCCAAAACGGTATCAGATCCGCATTTTAATTCCACTTTTAGATTTAAGTTAATAATATTTTTGTTGGATTGTTCTTAAATTTAGGTTGATAAGTCCAGCCCATTCGGTAATTTCAATAAAATACTCTTAGCTCTAATATTTCTATTAATGTTCAGAATGAATTTTTAAACAAAATAAAATTTCCACAATTTAATGGATGTTATATTCGGTTGCTATATAGTTGTTCTGGAATTTTCTTATTTTTTTGGTGAACTTAAACTTTCATATATCAGGTGGTAAGCAGTGTAGTATCTCAAGGTCTAAATGCTTCAATTGTTGGTCTCGCCGTCAGGTCTTCAGCAATAGCTGAAAACAACACCCCATGGTGTATTGGACTTGGTAAGTTTCAATCTTCCACTTATACCATATATGCTTTTCTAAACACACTAATTTCTTTAACTTCTATGCATTATGAAAACAAAAATATATCTCCTTTTGTCATAATTTCTAGAGGAATTCTCTCTACTCCCATGCACTGACTTTTATATCGAACGAAATTTGCTTCCTGTTTCTAGAATGCTAGGGTCGGATTATGATAAATCTGCATATAAATACGCATCTTACACTCAACTTGCAACTAGGTCCCCATGTTTCTGGAGCACCCAAGTTGGTCTTTTGTTTTGTTTTGTTTTTTTACTAGGCTAGCAAATAGGTTCATGTAATGATTCTTCAAGCCTTCTACCGTTGACTTGATACTTTTCAGATAAAAGTTCCATTTCTCAATAATATATTCGTGGTTGGCACTTCTATGAAATATTTTGGCGGCATTCCAAACTTTTTGACCTTCAAAGGTGACAATACTTGTAGTGGCAAGATCCAAGTAGATCAGGGCATCAACGCATCAGCACTAATTGTGTGATAAATCGCCTTTTAAAGTCCTAAATGTGGATCAAGTGAGTTCAGAGAAGCTAATTAGGAATTTGAACGAAGCTTTTTGGTCATCATCTTTATCATTAGGTTTATCTAAATTTTCTAGGATAAGCTTTTATTAATTCTCATTTTTTATTTGTTCGTGTTGAGTGTCGATTCCTTGAGGTGCTAATTTTATTTTTTGCAGATCATTTTGAACTTCTTCTCACCATATTATCTTATGTATTCCTTCTTCTCAAGTCATCGACAGACATATAGCCTACAAATTTAATGTGTATTTTCTACAAATTATTTTTTCTATGTTCAAATCATATAAAATTTACTCCAAATGTTTCTTGATATAAGTATTTCCTAATTTAGCCCTCCTATTTTAACAGACATGCAACTTAAAATTCCTATATATGCTAGGATTAACTTTAGATGTTAATGGCTTTTATCATTCAAGTCTTTGATTGGTAAAACAGTAATTGTGATTTTATAAAATTTACCTTTGTATCTTCATATTATTTTTTAATCACATAATAGTATTGAGACATTTATCGATTTTAACCATCTTTTTTAATTTTAGAAGTTATATTCTTAGTCATTTGTATAATGAATCTATGATATTTAAATTTATCACAATTAGGTGTTTCTTCATCTTTGATGATGTTAATTAATAACTATTAATGTCATTCCTACTGAAATTATATATGCTTTTCTTAATTTTTATTCTATTAACTCAAAGTCCTCATTTCATTGGATGCTTTATTAATCAACACAACGTCATTTGTGAAAAGTATACACTAAATCACTTCACTTTGCATATCCTTATAAACATCTTTATAGCTAATAATAATAATAATAATAATAATAATAATATATGATTACATAAAGTAAGATAATAAAAATTTAATACTTAAAATTTCATAGTTTATTTTGAGTAATAAATAAATTTTATTCCATATTTATTTTCGGCTTTTAATTTTAAAAGAGTTAAGACAAATAAAAAAATAAATTAATTTACATCAAGTTAAGTGCTCTTGTGTTTATATTATAGTAATATTTTGTTTCTTCTAAACCAAATACATTTACTAGTATTATCATTAGTTATAATGAAATTATATTAAACTGATGATTTTGAATTTTTATAAATTTTTGTTCACATTGTAGAAATGATTTGTGCGCACAACATTATTCCAATTATCATGAATATTGAATGATTTATAAGTATATTGTCTGCTACATAAATGTGAATGAAATATATTTTTAGTAAATAGTGATTTTTATTGAATGATTTTATGTGCATGAGTGACTATGATAGAGTCGTTTTTTTATAATACTAGCAGGTAAACGTTAAGATACTCATGCACGTAACTGGAAAAGAATATTGATATTGAAGTACTTTAATTGATACAGTTTTTAGATGGTGTTTCTGTGACGGTTGTGCAGGTATAGAAAGATATTTTTATGCTATTGATATGATAAGATTCATTGAATAACATCTGAAATTGTTGAGAGTTGTGTAATAAAAGGGTTTAATTGGGTTTATTTGTTAAAATTTTAGCTTCTATTTAAACACATAATCTGAATGGAAACTTAGTTTTTTGGTTTATTTTCTTTCAATTTGGTATCGGAGCCAACCCTAGCCCATAGATTTTATCTTCTTCCCGCGTCCCATGAGGGAGGCGCACTTCGTCATGCGTCTCGTGGGAGACACACTTGTGTCCAGTGTCGGCCATCGCTTCTAGCCGCCGCCATCGTCTTTCCAAGCCGTCGCTGCTTTCTGCCCGGGCCACCTCCGCCTCACCTCTTGCAGTCGGGCCGCCGCACAAAAAAGGCAACGATCTTGATGATGAGATAGTTCAAAATCGGGTCTAAAGGAGGAAAATAATTATTCATAGCGTTTATGATCTAGAAGTGGGTCCAGTTGATTGAAGATGACAAGAGATGGGGATAGTGTGGGGAGTAAAGGATTATATCTTCTATTAAGGATTGATCTTGAGGACTTGGAGGTCCTGGTAGGGTTTATACAGGGAGCTAATGCCTTGAGAGGAACCGCGACTTTAACTTATGCTTCGACGCAGGTGAAGCTAGATTTCCCTTTTGTGGATTTAAATCTTGATGGATCAACCACTTATCTGACTTCGTCACGTCGGATTGAGGCAACTATAGTAGGGAAGAAACTAGAGGGATATCTAACCGAGGACAAACCGAAGAGTGGCAATGCTGAGAAGGATAAATGGAGGACCACTCACGCCTTAGTTTACACCTGGCTGCTCAAATAAATGATTTTGTCAATAACGTTCTTAGTCGATGCCATTCAAAAGGCGAGGGACATTTGGGCAAAAACTGAAGAAGATTTATGCTGAGACTGAGAACCACATGAGGGTATTCCGTATTTAACACGAGATAGAAGCTGTGGTACAGGGTGAGAAATCAATTCAGGAATATTCCATAGATTTGGAGAGGCTTTGGGCAGATCTTGATTACTTCTCATTGATGTCGAGCTATAGCCATCCAGAGTGCAGAAATGAAAGTTCTTTACACAGATGATGACTATGCAGTTTTTAGCTCCTATGAATCTGAACTTTAATCAGAGATGATTTGTCCTTCTAGCTCAGACGATTATTCCCACATTAGATGAGGTCATTGCTGTAATGATACAAGAGGAGAGTCACATGAAGCTACACTCTGAGCTGAGTGATTTTTTGGGTGCATGATCAGCATTGGCTGATGAAATCCCAGGTACGCTAGGTGTCCAGGAGAAGAATTGCAAGTGATACAATTTTGGTAAATTTGATCATCGGAGCAAGATCTGTCTTAAGCCATTTAAGGAGAGACCGATGGACGTGGATAAGGTGGAGATCATGGTTGTGGGTTCGAAAAGGCGGTGGAGGTCATGGTTGTGGGTTCGAAAAGGCGGAAAAGGGTGCTACGAACAAATCTGATGGTAATAGAGGATGAGGGAGAGTCAGGTGTGATATTTACTAGTGAGGATCATGAGAGTCTGGAGTTTTTCAAGAGGAAACAAAAATCAAAAGGTGATGGAGCTAAGGATCCTTCAAATTCATCGACATTAAGGGTTAACATTACCACTTATGGTCACTACAGTAAAAGTATTGTTGACACATTTGCCCTTGCCTTTATTTCAACCACAGATAATCAGAATGGATCATAGATTCTGGTGCTTCTCGTTGCGTGACAGGTACTGCTGGAGAAGTTTCTAAATATACTCATCTAGCAGTACTAGAGAGTACACAGACTGTTGATGGTACATCGCAATCTGTAGTTGGTAAGAGTACAGTAAGATGCACTAATTAAGGATGTCAATTCGTGTTAGTTGGTCAGGTTCAGGATAAACTCAAATAGGGTCAACCTGAACCCGTCTCAAATAATAAACGAGTCGGAAACAAAGAACCAAACCCGAGCTCGACCTGCTAACTCGAACCTGACCCAACATTTTGTGCTTATCCAAGTCATGTTTGGATTTTAGGGTTTAACTTGAATCCGACCTGAATAATAAACGGGTCGAATTCTCTGACTCAAACTTGACTCAAAAAATATTCGGGTCAACCCTTACCCGAATTTTTTTGCGTTGAGTATAAGTCATGTTGTCGTGTTGGGTCAATTTTTGACACCTCTAACGCCAATTATATGACTGTCCAATGTTTTGTATGCTCATTTTTTTCCAGTAAACCTTTTATTCATTAGTGTCATTATTCTCCAATTAAAATGTGTTGCTTCTTTTGATATTTCTTAAGTGATTTTCCAAGAGAAAGGTACAGGTCAGAAACTTGGTACTGGAATGTGGCATAGCGGACTTTGGTGCTTGGACTAAGAGGGAATAAACTCAACTCTGACATCAATGGTGGAAAGTGTTGCAGTATTAGAATCTGGGAGGAACGTCGACCATATGTTACTGCTACATCAAAGACATATGGGACATCTTAGTATTAGTTTACCAAGTCTTTTGCATCCATCTATGTATGAAATTACAATTAAGGGTAAACTGGTGTGTGATGTTTGTGAGTTTGACAAACTCACTAGGAGCTCATATGTCAGTTATGAGAAGAGGTGCTCTGGTGTGTTTGATTTGATATATTCTGATGCATGAGGATCTTGTCTTACTAGTTCTATGAATGATTATCATTATTTTGTTATATTTATTGATTGTTTTTCTCATGTTATCTGGAAAAACAGAAGGGTGAGGTGTTTGCTCACTTTAAATATTTTCACAGGACAATCCAGACCTAATATGGGATAGTTGTAAAGGCACTGAGATTTGATAATTGAAAAAATTATATAAACAAAGTATTTGTGGATTGCCTGTTAGCTCAAGTAATGCAACATCAAACCGCATGCCCATAGACGCCAGCACAAAATGGAATAACAGAGAGGAAGAATCAACATCTTCTAGAGGTAGCCCAGAGCATGATGATGATAATGAAAGTCTCACATCTCTTATGGGGACAGACAATTTTGACAACCACTAATTGATTAACAGGATGTCCTCAAGAGTGCTGGAATGGAAGTCTCCTTGTTAAATGTTGAAAGACGAAAACGATGAGATCCTTTCATTGAAGGTATTTTGATGTATATGTTTTGTGAAAGACAACATACCATTTGTAGGGAAGCTGAATTCTAGAGCTGTGAAATGTGTTTGTGAGTTATTCCGCTACTCAGAAAGGTTATGTCTGCTGGAGCCCGATTAAGAGGAGATTCTTTGTAAGTATGGATATGTCATTTATAGAGTTTGAACTATATTGCACTCTAGAGGTGAATTCATCATTCGGTGACTCGACAGACACTAGACATAATGAGACAAGAGAGAGTGAGTAGTAGTGGTGATGGAGTGGTGCAAGTGGGAGAAATGTCTTGTCCTATGATGTGGAATGAATCAACTGAGGATATATAAATTGGGAAGATTGACCCCAGGAGTGTTGGGATTCAGGCTGAAGGTGTTAAGGGTTCATACACGAAGGAAGAATAAAAATGAGGAACAAAATCTGTAGTGCCAACGAGTCCGTTGTCTCGGTTTTCCCTAACTCTTGAGACACCTGTACCATCCACTTTTGATTCAAAAATCTTAGGTGTTATTATTCCTCCATCCACTCCTACCCCTCCAACATTAAGAAGAACCTCCCGCAACAATGCATGACATCCCTTATCGTGGTCTTCCCCAACTTTGGAGACACCTATGCCATCAACTTTTGATTAAAAAATCTCAGGTGTTATTATTACTCTATCCACTGCTACCCCTCCAACATTAAGGAGGACCTCCTGCAACAATGCATGACATCCTACTGATTTGTATGGGTGGGAACTTGACATTGCAAACTTTATTTTTTATTCTATCACTCTTTTGCATCATTGGACTCTGTCTCTATACTCAAGTGTTGGCAGATTGCTAAAGAGGATCCCATTTGGAAAACAACGATGCATTAAGAGCTTCGAACTATTGATAAAAATCAACCATTGAAATTGTACCACTACCTGCAGAGAAGATGACAATTTGATGCAAGTGGATCTTAACGATAAAACAAACTCTAGAAGGGAAGGTGGAGAGATACAAAACACGACCAGTGACAAGAATACAGTCAGACGTATGACATGGAATACAATAAAACCTTTGCATTAGTAGTGAAGATGAGCACGGTGAGGACATTGACTTCTCTGATAGTGAATGATTGATGGAGACTCCACCAACTGGATGTGAATTATTTTCTTCTCGTGAAGCTATTGAAGGAGATATATATGGAGATACTATCAAGATTCAGTACATCCCGGACAGTGGGCAAGTTGTGTAGGCTCAGGAAGTCACTATATGACTTGAAGCAATCTCCTAGGGCCTGGTTTGACAAGTTTAGAATGACAATGGTATGCATGAGATATCAACAAATTAATGAGACCACACAATGTTCTTTCGGCAGCATGAGGGTCACACCACCATATTTGCTGTATATGCGAATGACATATTTATTATTGGTGATCATGAGGCAGAGATTGCTCAATTGAAGGAAAGATTGGGGAAACAATCTGAGGTAAAAAATATGTAACAACTCTGATACTTTATTGAGATTGAACTGGCCCATGGACCTGAGGGGATGGTCCTGTCCCAGTGAAAATATGTATTATGTTGTCTTACAGACATAGGCATGTGGGGGTGCAAACTTGCAAACTCTCCATTTGATCATAAGTTCAAGCTTAATACAGAGGCATGTGAATCTATCGATCGTAATAGGTGCTAGAGGCTAGTGGTCCTCTTGATCTATTTATGCCACACTCGACCTGATATTTCTTTTGCAGTAAATATGGTAAGCCGCTACATGAATCGTCCAAAGATCATCCAAGGAAAGGTCATATGGATGCAGTGTATCAGATTCTGAGGTATTTGAAGAGTGCACTAGGGAAATGGTTGATATTCATGAAGAGTGAACATGTAGGTATTGACGGCTTTTGTGATTATGGCTGGGCAAGTTGTGCTGATGACAGACGATCCACATCAGATACTACATATGTGTAGGGAAACTTGGTTTCGTAGCAAGATCAACAACAGAGGCAGAATATAGGGTCATTACATTAGGAGTTGTTGAGATGATGTGGCTGAAAGCTTTGTTGGTTGAACTAAAAGTGGATCAGGGAACTCAAATGAAGTTGTGTGAGAATAAGTGGGCAATCAACATTGCTAACAACCCTATGCCACACGATAAAACTAAGCATGTGGAGATTGATAGATTCTTCATCAAGGAGAAACTGAATAACGAATTGTTAAAACTGAGTCATGTAGTTGCTGGAGGGCAGATGACTGACTGCCTCACTAAGGGACTTAGTTCTGTGGAATTAGCTTACATTATGTGGCAAGGTGTGCTTAGTGAATATCTTTCACCTATCTTGAGAGGAAGTATTGCGAGTTATGTGTAATAAGAGGGTTTTATTTGGTTTATTTGTCAAACTTTGCAACCTCTATTTAAACAAGTGTTAAATGGAATACCTGGTTTTTGACTTATTTTCTCTCAATTCAAATGTTTATATTGATTTATTAAGTTTTTAACTGACATGCATATTATTTTATTTTATTCGTATTACTATAGTTTAAGAGTATGAGTACTCATTGACTTTGTTTAGCTCACAGTCAATTTAAACTAATTTTTTAGGTTTTAATTAAGTGAGTAAAAGATAAGCAATCGAAGAGAAAATGTTTATAGAAGACAAACAACCAATAACGAGGTAAATTTAAATATATTATTTTAATTTAATTTGATTAGTGAGACTTTCATTTATTAAATGATAATTGAATGTAGAAAGCTTAGTTCTCACTGCCAGACTGTCTGTAGTCGTCTTAATTACTTCCAAGTCTTGGGCCAGATCATGACAAATATATAGGAATTGAGTGGTATGTATGTAAATCTTCCTTTATGTTTCCAAGTTGCCCTTCAAGAGTCCCAGCCTTGAATTACTTGGTTGGATCGTTTTGGCCAATGAACACCTATTCGAAAGGCTTAAAAAAATATGGAAACTAAACTATTCCCAAAAATAATAGGGGACCTGCACAAATGATAATTGAATATTAGTACTTAATTTTGGGAGCTTCGTACTTCCAGTCTCTTTTTGAAGGCATTGGGACAATATTATCTGATCACCGGACAAGTTGTAAAAATAAAGTATTTTATTCACAGAACATGCTTATATGCATCTAAGAACAGGAAATTTTTTTCTCACTGTTTTTCTTACTGTATTACAAATCATATAAATATATTGGAATATTTACATACTTACCACTCAATTCATATGTATTTACATATCTAGCACCTAAACTTCAATTTATACATATATGCCACCTTCCTTATGCATGAGAAGTATTTCACTTTTTAAAAGTCAAAGTAGTGATTTTTTTTATATGATATGAAAGATTTGGTTTGTATAAATTTAAGAAGTATATTTTACCGGTTGATACATAGGAATTGGGTGGTATGTAAATTATTTGTTGATATTCCATTTGTCTTGTGATATAGTTTTGATATGTAAATACATAGAAATTGGGTGGTATGTATGTAAATTCCCCAAGTATATTTTACCTGTTGATCAGAAAATTATTTGTTTTTTTTTCTGTCGAGACAAAATTATATAAAGTATATGCTAATATTCATGTCAATCAGGGATTGTCAGAGCCGTAGATTCATCAAAAGACCAGCTTTATCTTCTTACGCCTGTTGCTCCATCCACCCTGAAAAAAGTTGAATTCATCATACAAAGCACTATTGATATCCCAATTTGTCTGCAGCAGGTACTTTTCTTCCTCCCCCTGACTTTTTTCATGAAGAGTAGTGCTAAGGCTGTGAAAAAAGTAGGGGCATTTACATACATACCGCCCAATTCTTATGTATTAGATATCTAATATCTAACTTTGCTTTTTTACATTTTATACTATTAGGAGTTATGTTAGGAAATAGTTTATTCCCGTGAGAAATTACGATGAATAAATTATTTCTTTGAATTAAAGAGTTATTTCCTTTCCTATTTTATATTTATTTCCTTAAATTAGGAGTTATTTCATGCCTATTTTAGGTTTTCCTATTTTATGTTATTTTCTTTATCTCCAAATAATTAATATGATTTAATTATTGGAGATATTAGGTGATATATTTTTCCTTTTCATGTTATTTGTTTTTATTATCTTTCCTATTCTACGATTCATATAAGAGCTATTTATGTCCCCTCTCATATCAATGAAATTATTTTGTATTACACTTTATTCCGCATTATTCTGAATTTTGACGTGGTACCCTAGCCATCGGTTGTCCTTTGAGAGCTGACGGACTCCCTTCCTGCTATTGTCCTTGCGGGAAGGGAGGGACTCTTTCTCTTCGTGCATGCCTTCGTCACATGAACAGGGATCTACTGATCCTCCCTCGTTGTGATCCCATGCCGCGGCCTTGCGGGGAAAGTAGAGTTGTGACCGCCCTCTGCAATCCCAACCCATATCTTTTCTTTGTGACCCGCGATTGCCCTTTGTGGGAGCCAACAATTTGAGAGTCTTTTTCTTCCCTAGTGGAATGACCTGCACTCGTCCTGTGCGATCCCAAGTTGTGATTGCCCTTTGCGATCCCAAACCACGGGAGCCAACTATTCCATAATGATTTTCTTGGCTACCTCTATGGATCTTTCGTTGACCTGTGCATAATCTCTGCGATCCCCAGCTGTGACTGCCCCCGTAATTGCAAGCTATGACTTGCGCTTGCCATCAACTTTCGGAGAGTAAAAATCAGATTTTCTCTTTCTAGCGGAAATCCCAGCATGGAGATGCCAAGGGGGATCTGATTTTAAAAGGGATTATCCCAAGATATCTTATTTCTTCATACAGATTTGTTCCCCGTTGTCAGCTCTACCTCTTGCATACGTTTTTCAGCTGCCGGAACTTTTTAAATGTGGAGAAGGTAAGTTGGGCGACTCTCCCCCTGTTAGAAAAAATCATGGAAAGGGGGTGCTATCTTCCCAATATCTTCCCCCCACATTTCAGCCGTCAGAAATAAGAAAGGATCTTTTTTTTCCTTCCCGTTATTTTTTATTGCGCTTATTCCCTGCAGCAGTCCTGCTTCTTGGTTTCTTGCCGTATGACTTTTCTGATTTGAGGTTTCCCTTGAGGTGCAACTATCCCGCCGCCTTCGATGCAGATCATTACCGTTGTTTTTTGGCAACAATTCCATGTAGCAGTTTGGCTTCTTGATTTCCAAGCAGTCCAACTTCCCTGATTCTCTAAGTTTCTTGCTTGACACCCCCGCTCTGGCCTCCATTATGATAGTGAGGGCATTGGGTGGATATATGACCAGACAGGGGGAGAGCCCAATGATGGCCTTAGACTAATTATTTATATAGTCAATGCAGTGGTTTATTTAGTGTAAGTGTTTATCTGGCTGCTTATGTGGTGGAAGCCCATTCAAGTCATTAGTGTCCCGTCCAAGATATTATTTGTAGGTGCCTCATTTCTTGTTGCTCATGGTTTCTTTCATTACGGAGGAAAGTTTTTTCTTGACGTTGCAACAATTTATCATCAAATCGAATGGAAGATGCAAGAAATTGCATGAAGTTGGATATGCGACAACCATATGCTTTAGTTGTTTCTTTATTAGATCTATCGTGATGTGCTTCAATGCATTTGATGATGCTGCATATATTAATGCATCAACCTCTTCTGAAGCTTTTCCTGCAGCAGACCCTTTCTCTGGAGACTTTCTTGCAGCAGGCCTTTCCTCTGGTGCTTTTCCTATGGCAGCCCCTCCGGAACTTTCACTGTATCTGGCCCTCAGAACTTTCACTATAGCGGGCCCTCTACCCGAATTCTTCGTCCAACACATCCTCCTCTAGAGCCTTTTCCTGCAAAGAGACCCACCTCTGGAGTTGTTTTTTTTCTGCAGTCCATATTCTGCAGTCTTTCCTGCTGGTTGTCTATTTCCCTGCAAACTCTTCTGCAACATTACCTATAGGAGTTTTCCTTCTACCTACAGATATTGCAGGATTTGCAGCCAAAAGACAATCACAGTTTTCTACTCCCCTGCAACATTACCTGTAGGATCTTTCCGTTTACCTACAGACACTGCAAGAACTGCAATAGTTGTTGTCGACTTTCCTACAAACTTTCCTTAACATTATATGTTGGAGTCTTCTGCCTACCTACAGACACTGCAAAAATTGCAGTCAAAGACAGCCGTAATGTGGGATAAAGACTTCAAATTCTACCTCTTAGGATCTTTCTCGCTCATTGTTTGGAGTTGTCAAATCCAAGTTAAACATGATTTTCAATCATGTTTTAACTTGAGGGGGTGTTAGGAGTTGTACTAGGAAATAATTTATTCTCGTGAAAAATTATTATGAATAAATTATTTCCTTAGATTATGAGTTATTTCCTTCATGTTTTAAGCTTTCCCATTTTATGTTATTTTCTTTATCTCTAAATAACTAATATGATTTAGTATTGAAGATATTAAGTGATATAATTTTTTTTTTCATATTATTTCTTTTTATTATGTTTCCTATTTTAGGATTCAGGTAAGCGTTATTTATATTCCCTTTCATATCAATGAAATGATTTTGTATTCCACTTTATTATGCATTATTCTGAATTTCAACATATATCACTCAAATTTATATAATATAAAAAATACCATCATTTTAACTTTTTAAAAATTGATACACATTTTCATGCATAAGTAAGGCGGTTTGTATTTAAAAATTGAAATTTATGTGTTAGATATGTAAATACATATGAATTGGGTGGTATGTATGTAAAAATTCCAAAATTTTATTTGTTTTTTTTGATAGTGTTTGTCTTATAAATTTCTTGTGTTCAACTAGTCTTTATGAGCTAAGCATGAACCAAATTTTGGTTGATCGAGTTGGTTTAATAATATAGTTATATATATTCATATCAATAACAACAACAACAAGCCTTTATCCCACTAAGTATGGTCAGCTACATGAATCTTTTTTCGCCATTGCGTCCTATTGAGTATCATATTTTCATTGAATTCTAATAGATTAAGATCATTTTTCACACAATATGTCTTAGTTTTTTTAGGACTACCTATGCCTTTATTAATATTAGTCAAACCTAAAACATCTACTGTACTAATAAAATCGTCATCTATATCATAATCACTTCGAATAATAGACTCGAGATATATAAAACATTGACACTTTTTAATGATTTGACCTCTCATAGTTACAACTCTGCCACTAGAGCTACTACTAAAATTACATTCAACGTATTCAGTTCTAGTACCTCCATAATTTAAGTTTTTCTTGAACTTTTTCTCTAGTCTTATCCACAAGAAGGATATCATCAGCGAGAAGCATACACCAAGGTATATCCTCCTGTAAATGTCTAGTAAGAGCATCCATAACTAAAGCAAAAGGATTTGGGTATAAAGCAGATCGCTGATGTAATCTTACTGAAATAGTTGGACAATCCTCCTGTTCGAACACAAGTAACAACTTTAGTATACATGTCTATAATGACTAGAATATAAGCCTACAACCACTTCTCTAGAACTCTCCAAAGAACTATTGGAATTTTATCGTAAGCTCTTTTTAAATCAATAAAAATCATATGTAAATCCTTCTTATTCTCTCTGTACTTCTCCATCAAACCTCAATAAATATATAACTTTCATGGTAGACCTGCCTAGCATAAATCCAAACTAATTGTGAGAAATTTTTGTCTCACGTCTTAACCAATGATCAATTACCCTCTCCCATAATTTTAAAGTACAACACATCAACTTAATTCTTCTATAATTTGCATACTCTTGTGCATCCCTTTTATTATTAAAAATGGAGACAAAAATACACTTCCTCCACTCATTGATATCTTTTAACTTTTTACAATAATATTAATGAATTTAATAAGTAAAAAAACTCTCAATCTCCTAAATATTTCCACACTTCAATTGGGATATCATCATGTCCCACTGATTTTTCGCCATTGTTATTCTTTAATGCATTCTCAACTTTTTTATTAATGCGGTGGTAAAAAAAAAATATTTAATTATTATTAACGATATTGACATCACTAAGGTCAATCGTATTTTCTAAAACTTCATTCAAAAGTTTATCAAAATAGCTCACCCACCTATGTTGAATATCTTCTTCTAAGAAAAGTATTTTTTTGACTTTCATATTTAATACATTTTACTTGAATTTAATCTTTACGTTTTCTTTTCTATTTGTTTGGTTAATTTTTTAATATGTGCACATATATTTGGAAGATTCAAATACTGTTAAGCTGGCACCTAAAGGCAATTTAGTATTTTATTATTTATTATTGTGGGGTATATATAAGGCTAATATGTTTAGGGTTATGATTTTGCATGAGATTGTGGTTTTGAGTCTTAGGTTTAGGGTTTGAGAGAGATGAGCTATTTCTCGAATTGTAAGTGTGGGGAGAGATCGTCCACTTTTTAAATTGTAGGTGTTTTTCTTTATATATTTGACTTTTGTTGGTGAAATAAGAATATTATCTGTCCTAACTTATATGGAAAACTCATTTCTATTCATATCAGATACATACCACTCAATTCCTTCGTATTTTTAGTATATTTTATATTAATAGTTTTTTTTAAAAAAAATATTTTTTAGTATTTTAAGATAAAGTCTTCAAATTTAATATATTTTGAGTATATTTTATATTAATATTTTTTAAAATTAGCCGGCTCACGAGCTAACGAGTGGAGTTGGGCTATCTGGAGCTTAAAATTTTGAATTTGCTTGAGATTAGTGTGATATAAAAGTTAATTGATTATCCATATATATTGCCCTCATTTCAAAGCAAATTCATGGATTATAAGCCCATCTTAACTCAAAATTTCTGCTTTGAAATTAAGAAAATTTACATACAAACTACACAATTCTCATGTATTTACATATTTAAATGTGTAGCTTTTAAATATGTAAATACATAAGAAGTGTTTGGTATGTATGTAAAAGCCCTTGAAATTAATGCCTTTGTTTTCTATCATTTTCATTGTTTTTTTTCTCCCCACCAGATTTTTGTTTAATAGCTCAAATCCAAGACCTCAAATGCTGACCTGTTCTTATTTTCTCCTGCATTTTACCATGGATTTTGCTCTGTAAGCTTCTGAACTCACTGGTGATTTTCCATATGCCCCCCACAATTTTGATTTGGAAGGTTTACATACATGCCACTCAATTCCTATGTATTTACCAATGTTCAATTTTTACAAATATACCACCTTAACTACTCATGAAAATGTGTATTTCACTTTTAAAAGTTAAAAATGGTTGTATTTTGTGTGGTATAAATGTAAAAATGCAAAATTTAGGTATTAGATATGTAAATGCATAGGAATTGAGTGGTTTGTATGTAAATCTTTCTTTTTATTTTAAATTATTTTATATCTGCCGACTATATGCATATATAAGAACCTAGAGTTGTATGCTCACCTTTCATTTTGCAGAAAATTTAGGATCATTTACATACATACCATGCAATTCTTATGTATTTACATACCTAACAATACACATTTTTATGCACATGTAAAGAGGCTTATATATGGTAAAATTAAAGTGTAGTTGTTAGATATGTAAATACATAAGAATTGAGCGGTATGCACGTAAATCTTTGTAAAAATTATTGGAGAGAACTCACATTATCACATGAACTTGAGGCCTTCCAACCCAAAACTCTCTCTCTAAAACAAGCCCTTGTTCTATCAAAAGTTGGCCAAACCCTAATTAATAGATAATTAATTTTTAAATGTAGTTATTATCAATACAAACATGAATTGATCAAATTTGCAATTTTGATTTTCATTGCTTTATTGACTTGATCCCCTTCATAGGGATTTGGTCGAGCTTGGCTTGATTAATTTTAGTCGAATGTTGCTCGAGAGATCTAGATAGAGATCGATGCTAAGAAGTTTGAGTGTATGAGTAGGGCCATGCAAATGGAGACTAGCTGTTTTTGAGCTTCCATTGATTCACATGTGTACCAAAATACTAGAATGTTGATTAATTTCATCCCTTGGTGATTGATTTTTTAGGAGTCAAACCTATGTTCATTGGCCATTGTTAGCCAGAAATATGTTTCTAATAAATTGGGGTTTAATGTTTGAACTCATATTTTGAAATATGATGAAAATTTTATTGAATATTGATGCATGCTATTTTTTCAATACCATTAACGTATTGCTGGGAATAAGATCAAGACTAATTTGTTAGAATTCCTGTAGACAATGGGTGTAACTTCTAGATGCTAGAAAGTGGCCAAATTGTACAATTACATGTACAGCAATCAAAACTTTTTTATTTACAAATCTACCATTCTCTTTTATCCATTTTTCAAATTTTTTTGCTTAATTGTTAGATGATGCCATGTTTAAATTGTGTAGAACAGGAAAATTAGATTAAAAATAATACATAGCACTCAAAACATTGTTATTTACAGATCTACCATCTTATATCCATTTTTCAAATATCAAAATTCATAATAAAATCCCAACACATTTTCATATTTTATCAAATTATCAATGGGAAGAACAAGAGAGTTAAATTCAAAATTATATTAAGACACTTCAAAAATCACAAATTTGATGTAGTCGCAATTTCAACTTTGTAAAATTCTTTACCAATTAAGCTAGCAATCTTAAAATGAATGATTGCTTGCCAAACAATTTCTCTTCGAGCTTTAATTCATTTGAACATATATTGGTGTACAATAATAATCAGAAGATAGAGAAACCCTCACCTCTGAAGAACCAAAATCTTAACATGCAATATCTGATGGGATTAGACCCCAACCATTGAATTAAATTTAATTTTAATATGTCTGGGTCATTTACAAATATTAGCACCCAATTTCTATGTACTTACATATCTACAATCTAAACTTTGCTTTTTTACATTTCTACCACTCAAATCGTTCATATCTCATGTGAATACCACTCTAAATATAAACTCTAATCAAATATCTAAAAATTGAAGTTTTGGTTATGTGAATGCATAGGAATTTAGTGGCATGTATGCAAAACTTCCTTAAAATTTTCAATCCAGACGCAATCACATACACATTCCTATTGTTATTTTCCAAAATCGTAATCACAACTCCATCACATGATTGGATCACTTCTATTTCAACATATAGATAGAAAGTTTCCAGCTAACTAACCAGAAACAATCAAATGAAAAATCTCATAAAAAATTAAATCAATTTCTCATATATTACACTCATCTCAAAACAATTCCTTTCCCAAAAAAAAATTTAGTACATTTCATAACCAACCTCTACTTATATAAACAGTATAAAATTTCACCACAACCCATTACTTTTACAACCTTTCACCCAAAATCTGATGCCCACTAAACTAAAGACACAGAAATGCAGAATCTTTTTATTCCCCATAAGGAGGAGGAGATTGTACAGAAGAAACAATATTAAGGGGTGTAAAAGAAATGGACCTTCTTTCCTCAACACCATGAAGGAAGTGAGGAGAATCATCCTTGATCATGGCGCGAAACGATATTGAACCTCGCTTTGTCGAATCCTGATGGTTTTCGTTCTGGATCAGCGAGGTTCCTTCGCAGTAATAATCATTACAAGGGATCTCCTCAATCTCGGTGTCATGTTCGTTGATTTCTCGCAGCGCTAACGAATCGGCAACGGGGAGATACACGAGCATGCAGATGCCCGTCATGTTGCATGATAAGAGCATGAGAAAGGCGGCGAATACGAGCACCTCATAACAAATATTTCCAGCATGAGGCAGAGCCGAGAGTCCGAGTAACAGAACTCGGAGTGGGAGGAAGAAGATGACCGACAGAGCGAGAAAATAGACTCTGAGTCGCAGCCCTTTGTTGATCACTAAACATAGCATTCGAGCTCCGATGTAAACCACATAAGCAATCACGAAAATATCGAATAATCCCAAAATTACAGTGCTCAGTAAGGGGTAAGTGCAAATGGTTGTATCAGTCAACGGAGAGAATGATGAAGTCATGAAGAACTTCACCTTCTTCTTCCTCATTCTATGAGGTCCTATTAAGACGAGGAGTTGAAACAATAATAGGGGAAGGGAAAGGAGGAGGACGGAGACGAATGTCTTCCAATTCCATCTCTGAGTCAGCGAGTCAGAGTCTCGTTTTCGTAGCGCGGCATGGAGTAAGAAACCGAGCATGAGGAAGATGACGGGTTCAGCGAATCCGAGGTTTGATAGAACATAGAACTTGCACCATGCCGTGGTGGAGAGAGGCCTTCCAGTACCTCTGAAGAGGCTCAATCGAACGATCTCGCCGAAGCCCCACCAGATCGAAATAATGATGAGGACGACGCGGATGATCCAGGGACCGTTAAAGTATTCGAGATGGGAGAATCCTCGTCTTCGTATCTGAAGTTGGAAGTAGATGCAGCGATAGATGCATAGCAATCCGAGAATGGAAGCTAATGCGACGAGAGCAATGGTTGCCACGCCGAAAGCGTCGGCGGCAACTCTTGTCATGGGAATCAGCCGGAGCACGGATTCCACGCATGCTCGCCGCCGTAAGCCAGACCAAGAGAGCACTCTTGCAATGAGGAGAAAACTTATTAAAATTCTATCTGCTAAAACAACATTATGTCTTCAAGAACTACTAGGGTTCTGGTTCTAGTATTCCTTGCTTGACAGAAAGCCTGAAAAATGAAAAATGAAATTTTGTTAAAAAAATAATAACCTTTAATAAGACTTGGATTATCA
>NEWO01000125.1:840333-912399 GCA_003013225.1 Phalaenopsis aphrodite | reverse complement strand
AAAGTTGCTCCTTTACTTCTGATTTGCATCTTATGAAAGCATACTGTGCTATATTTTGTATAGATTGCACCTCATTATGACATAAAATCCAAAATTTTAAGTTACAAGCTGACACAAGTAAATTAAATGTCGCATACAAAAATATTCCAAAGCCTAAACAACTTCAAATCTCCAAAAGATTTTGATTCAACAAATAAAGTAAAGGGAAATTTAGATACATCTTACACAATTGTTAGTATTTACATTCTAATAACTAAGGTTTGGTATTTACATTTATATCACTTTGATGTCATAATCTTATGCATGAATAGGTGTGTTTTTGATGTGATATTAAATATTTGACTGTTGTTTTATGTAAATATGAAAGTTTAGATCTTAGAAATGTAAATATATAAGAATTGTGTAATAGGAATACCAAGAACAATTCCCAATTTTACCGAGGCTTATGATCAATTAAAGCCTAAACAACAACTCAGAATAATAGGATCGCACACGATTCAAGAAAACTGTAACAAAATTTTGAATAGAAGCACAGACAAAGTAATCAGAAAAGCATATGAAAATTTTTAGTGGAAAAACCATAGAACGGGAAAAAACACGGTGCCATGCCACCACATAATTCTACTATGAAATTCAGAAAGTTTTACATAGAACTTACACAAGTTTACTCTCTACACACAAGGAAATTTAACACGCTCCACACTCTTCCTTTCGATCCGATGCGAGAAATGCCCGTCAAAATTGCTGAAGTCCTCTCCGACACTCCTCACATTCATCAAGATTTTTTGTCAAAGAACACTCAACTTACAGGAACTTCACGAACTAAAGAGATAACCATTGCCGCTTCAATTCGAACTTTAAACCCAAAAAACCATGGTAATCAACAGACTTGGCGCAGACCAGCTGGTATCCCGGGAAACAAAAAAGCTGCGCCCCTTAACTTGGGCGCTTGAGTTCCCAAGACCAACACTCAAGATCCCGCTTCTCAGGTTGCGCCCCAATGTTGGGCACTTGGGCGCATATAGGGGGCGCAAGCGTCCCCCTTACAACCTGCACCCAGAAATGGATGCTTAGTTGCCCAAAGGGAGCGCAAAGCGGCCCCCTCTTGGTGTCTACTCAATGTGCTGGTGCTTCGTCTCCACAGACATCACATTGGGTGGTGTGTATGCAAATGTTGCTAAGCCAAAGATGCACAGGAGACTCCCAAAACCAATGCTTAATCGGCCAAAAGAGATGATTCAAAAGAATAACGAGTGGATTTAATTTGACAACATTTTGGTCAAAAGTATGAGATTGTGACAAATTTCACATACTCATGCATGATTGGTAATCTCTTATTTATTGGCAAGGAATAAGGTTAGCAATACAGTATGGGCAAAATAATGACGTTACAAAAAAGAACACAAGTAAATTTTATGTAGTTGTGTAACGATCAAGCTGGCTGATGATTATCTACCAAGAAAGAACTTTAAATGATTCATATTCAACAAATTGTTCAACCCAATTAAGATTTCGTACTAAAATCTAAATTAGGTCGATGGTGAGAAAAATGTTCGACCTTTTAAGGTGTTTGAATTTTTGACAAATGGCAGGCACATCAACATTGACTGTTTACAAATACACGAGCATTTTTTTTTCAATCAACACTGTTTGATTTAAAGTTGTTTATGATTCCTCGATGTTCTTGTAAAAGGAGGAAATTGACAATTTTCTCAATTTTGTTTTATCAAAATAACTTCTGAGAAGATATAAAGGGGGTAGCAATGAGTTGCATTGACTGTTAAGATATTTACATCTTCAAAAGTGTCTTGTCTAAAGAACATAAAGATCGAATAATCGAAAGAAGCAAACAGGAGTTAGGAGAAGGGTCGTCCACAAGTGAGGCGGTCATTAGAGAAACCCTAGGCCTAAGGAGGCTGATACTAAGAAGCAGTACAACAAAGATTGTTGAAGTACACGAGCTCTCAAAAAATGGTTATCAACAATATTTGAGCAATGTTCGATTGTAGCAATTTCAAAATTTTGGATTCTTTTTTCATAAATGACAAACATGTTTTAGGGTAGTTAGCAACTAATTCTCTTGAAAACAAGGGGCTAATATTTGAGTTGATCTCCAACATCTCAAAGCTGATCGAGAGAAATGTTTAAGAATATGGAGCAATGTCGACTATTAGCAAGCACAATCTTCTCAAAACAGTCCAACTAGAGGTGGATAAAATCATAAACGTATGTCAAAGCCACTAAAAACGTTGGAATTATGGTGAAAAGAGTTCTCACAAGTAAATTGTTGGCAAAATGAATAAATCAATAAAGTCATCGAAATAGCCAAACATGTTAATGAAATTGTTGGTCAATCAAGTCCCAAAGTCACGACTTTTAATACCAATGAGACACCCCTGGCCTGAATTAAGAGAAAAAGGAATTTTACGGCGGACAATTATGTAATAAAATCACTTCAAGAGGAGTTGCATATGAAGATCTCAATGAACAAGTTTGAGGAGCTTTTCTACAAATATAGCATCACTGGAGAAAGCGACAATTTCCCTTACAATCAACATTGAGAACAAGAAGATAAAAATCATCAAACAAATCAATAGGTTTGAAGTTCTTGGTTGCAAATAAATGAACTTCAAGTTAAACTTCATAGGAGTTGCCCGAAAAATTCATCAAAATTTTATGTGTTGCAGTTTGAAATTGTCATGTTGTGAAAGTTTTTTAAGAATTCTATGATGTTCAGCTTGCAATAGAAGTAGAATTGGCAATCTAAACAAGTTGAGTGGAGCCTAAACCACTCCCAACTTAAGCTTGCCTGATTAATCAAGTTAAAAGTTAAAGCTTGAACTGAGTTGTGCAAGTTTGAGCTGACTCATTTAGGATGATTTACATACATACCACTCAATTCCAATGTATTTACATATTGAAAACCTAAAGTTGAATTTTTTACATACATGCCTCCTTACCTATGCATGAAAAGGTATATTTCAGTTTTAAAAAGTTAAAATGGTGGTAATTTTGATGTGACATGAATGATTTGGGTGGTATAAATGTAAAACATAATACATATGAATATAAGTGACTTCCTGAAGCCAGTTATGCTCTCATGATGTCCTGATCAACCCTAATACAGATGAATAGGGATTTACACACGAAAATTCAAGAAATTATGCATGACCAAACGCAAAGGAAAGCCAAAATTTAATTAATTCAAACTAAAGCCAGCGCTTCAAAATTCTAAATTGGATTCAAAGTAGAAATTAGTTTCTCGATCAAATACCATAAGCGAAAAAAATAATAATCATAAGGAATGCAACCACAAATATATAATCCAACAATTTAGGATGAAAATATTTATAAGAGAATTAGAACCCTAGATCTCCATCGCAGTAGACAAGGACGAATACCAACAAACATTTAACAGCTTGTTCGGGTCATCAACAAGCGAATCACCCTCAATGAAAATACCTCCAAACAAATGAAATCATAAAGAGATAAAGATACTCACAATGAAGAGATTCCAGGGCCGCCCTTCTTCATCTGAAACCCTAGTCTCCAGGAACTAAGCCGAATTCATCAATACCGAGCTCAAACAGAAGCTCCCGTGGCAGAGAGTTTGAATCCGATCAAGTTCTCTGGTATCAAAATCGGTTTTTGAGATAGAACGGAAACCCTAGCCCGAGGAAGGGGAGAGAGTACGGTGAGGACGAAGAAGAAGAAGAGAGAGAGAGAGGAAACAGAGAACAGGTGCTGAGAAACAGGACGGCCAGGTTACGGACAGCCTGTTCCAGCTGTTGTTGGCATCTGGTAACCGACATGTAGTTAGAAAGGCCCCACGTAGAATAACGAAACTTCCTGCATACAAGAGGCGGTGAGTCTATGGAGGTGACCGGATTCAATGAGCTTCTAAAATGACTTTTTTAGCCCCACGCTTTGTCATATTTTCCACGTAGCCCTCCGCTCGTTTGTACGAATATACTATATAAAATAAAATAAAGTAAAATAAATGATAAAATGTGACCAATATTTTCATATTATCCAAAAAAATATTGTGTTCGAAGACTGAACTTAAAGCTATGCCCGAACAATGGAAGTGATACATCTGGTGGAACGAAGGAGAGAAAAAAAATCACCTCTGGTGTATCGCGTCCACTGTTCGAATACAGCTTATGTTCGAACTCCGGACGCAATATTTTTTTGTTTAACAGAACAGATCCTTTTAGGCGAGAGAATATTATCTGTCAAATAGAAATAAACAATTTAATGTTATTGATATAACATTGCGATAAATATCACCATAATATTATCACAATATCACTAAATTCACATATATTCATCTGCATTAATATTTTTTTTTCTTTTGAAGAGGAATAAAAGCTTAAAGATATATTTCAAAAAGCTTACTATTAATACTAGGAGTCACGTTTTGAGGGCAAAAATTATTATGTGCGAACTCCACATATAAATTTTGTTGTATTTTGATTGTTGATGCGTGTTATAAAATTTGTGGCTATAATGAGACATCCCAGTGTTTGGGATGATGCTTCTCTTTGCATGTTGTTTCAATACTCTGTGATGTCAGTTGTCGCTTTGCACGGAGTTTCGTCGCAAGGAGTGGGCGGCAGTCGATGATGATTGACAATGGCCGACGGGTAGTGGTTGGTGATCGGCAACGACTGGTAGTCGACCACTAGTGGTCGGTAAAGAAGTGGCTCTAAACTTTAGCTCTTCCTCGGGCTTCAAGCTCTCTTCTCATTCTCTATGAGAGGTGTTGGTTTTCATTTATAAAGTTGAAATTACAATTAATGCTAGGATATAAACTAATTTAATTAGATGGTCTGGAAAACTTTCTCCGATTATACAACATTTTATGAACATTTGAGTACACAAATGATATTTGAATTGAGCATATATAAGCTTATTGGATTTGTCTCACCGTGATGCTCAATTTGACTATAAACTTGTCAGATTCGATATTCGTTCAACTTTTCAAATATATCTGAAAAACTTTCAAATATATTTTAATGATTTGATTTGAGCTTGATTTGACTTGGATCAAAACAATTATAATATCATCGAGTCCATCTCATCGAGCCGGTCAGATTGACTATAAATTTATTGAGATCAGAACTCTAAACAACTCTTAATCAAAGCCTAAACATTTCTTACTCTAAAGATTACCTCGAGATTCATGTCAGATAACAGAGATTTATCGGTGTATCAATTGTATTAATTGTATTGTTACAACCAAATCCTCATGTGCATGTGCCCCTATTTTGTGTTGTTTAAGGTAGCTTTCACAACAACAATCTCGTTCCGCCGACATAAAATTAAGCATACACAAACCTTCAAGTTAAAATTGCAATCAATCTTTTCTTCTCGCATATTAACATCATCTCCTCTACTCTACCAATGTTACTCTTCCGCTATTTATTAGCTCTCATAGCTCGATTGCTCTCCATTCTTTTCAATCACCTTAGTAAAATGTTACAATCTCCTCAAGCACATTCTTAGGAGAAAAGTGATGCATCTGTCCATTGAATTTATGACACCAAAATATTATAAGAAAAACATATAAAAATTTAAATATTAAATATGCAAATGCATAAGAATTGTATGATATGTTCAAATCATTACTTCTTTGTGAAAACATTAAAAATAAAAAATAAAAAAGCCTGCATACTTAACACAATGTTTAGTTATATACTACATATCTATTACCAAGAGTTTGAAAATTTAAAATTTCACTTTACTGTCATAAACCTATGCATGAAAAATCATATTTTATATTTGATGTGATGTTCAAAATTTATGTGGTATACATATGAATATGACCATTTAATTGTAGATATGTAAATATATAAAAATTATGTGGCACTTATGGTTAAGAGAAAAGGCTTTCACTCTTGATCCTATTGTCCTGTGGCGATGGGAAAAATATTCCGTTTGAACGTCTGCAACGCCACACACCAGCCGCCACGTCGCCGGTCGATGATGTGTATGGCGAAATGAAGGCCAGTGGTTGGTTGTCCAGACATGTTGTGTCCAGACGAAATATTTTCTCATGACCATGATAGCCCAAAAAAAAACGAAAAACTAGGCATATACAACAAAATATCAGGGTAATCCAAATATTAAGAAAAAAAATTATAAAGATGTGAGATAGGCATCAATAAAGTTCGCAAAAACATATTAGAAGGGGTACCAACATTATTTCAAATATAGACATCTTTTCCCCCTCGCTCCCTCTTCTTCACCTGCACATATTCATCACCACTTGTAAGCTGAAACAAAATATAAGCAGCTGAGATGAGATGAGATGATGATCCAATGGTTTAACATTTTCTTCCGAACTGAAAGATCTAATTCTCAAAGCTCGTCGAAATAAAATAAAATAATTTCTCTAATGCAGCAAATCAAGAGAAGCTCAAAATACTTTCATTAATTCAGATTACTTTTTTATAATATCCACATGGTTTATAATTTAGGATTGTTCTTATATAATTAGGTAGCTAACAACTAATTTTCCATATTTACACTCATAACACTCAAATCTTCAACATACATCTTTTCATGCATAGATTTGTTATAAATATAAATATCAAATTTTAAGTATTAAATATGTAAATATATAAGAATTTTGTCATTTGTTTGTAAATTTTCCCATGCCTTCATATTTAACATCCCTCCCAAGCCAATGTCCTAAGCATTGAAACCCACTTAATACCATACCAAAAAAGCTTTTCAAATTATGCCACCCCAAGTTAACCCTAAGCCGCACTTCCTCATGAACAGAAGCAAACTACTCACCATTAGGGGTATAAATGAGTTGAGTTGAACTCGAGCCACCTCAAATTGAGCTTGATTAATTAACCAATTTCAAATTCGAGCTCAAGTTTAATTCTACTAATTTGACACGGCTCACAAGCCATCTTGTTTATTATGGAGAGAAAAGTATTAATTCAAACTAGTGCTATAATAAAATGACAAATATAATGAATAATTATGAGATAAATAACAAGAAATCATTTCATATCAAATATAAAATTTTAGGAAAATTTACATACATACCTCACAATTCTTATGTATTTACATATCTAAAACCCAGCATTTGATATTTATACTTATAACACCTTGGTGTCATAAGCCTATGCATGAAAAGATAGGGATAGAGGTATTTTTAATGTGATGTTAAAGAATTGAGGGGCATGCATATAAATATGAATTTTTTGGTATTAGATCCACACCATTAATTGCCCCTCTATCATTCTCTTCTTTCTCTGTGTCTTGTCTTTTATCATGTAGCAGTGGATGCTGTTATAGAACAAAAGAAATTTGCAAAGCAGTGGGATCAGAAACCCTTTTCATTTCAACTTACCACGCTAAATTTGGCGCGCACATTGGTTATTCCAACAGGGCATTCCCCCTTCTCATCATACTCTGCAAACTCCCCAGCAGACAGATCAACGTCGAAAGTGGTACCTGCCAACTACAACAAATAAAAAAATATTTATTATTATAGAAAAAAATACAGAAATAGATATGTGTGTGTGTGTGTGGGTGGGGCATTTTCATACATTCCACACAATTCTTATGTTGTTGATAAACCCAAACTTTAATCAGTATTGACAAAACGTAAAGCACAATGTGATGCGCAAATTTTTTTTATTTTATTTTAAAGCACAAACACAGGGTTATATAAAACTATTAATGAATAAATACTTTCATTAAAAATTATAAAATAAAAAGTATGAATTAAAAATTTATATAAAGTAGAAAATAATGTATGCAATACCTAACTTAAAAGCAAACATTGAGGGTGAACCTGCAAACTAAAATTTTGAATAATTTCTAATAATTAGTTGCAATAATTAAAAAGCTTAAACATTACAAAAAAAAAAAAGACTTATCTCAAAACAAAATCTAAATTTTAAAGCATAAATAGACAAATAAAGTCTCAAGTTCGATAAAACAGGCTAACTTAACTCAGCAACCCTTTATTCTCGATTGTTAAACTGTGAACCGAACTGACTGTTTTGCTTTAGATATTCAAAGCGCGCTTCAGCGAAGTGAAGTGGACATCACACGCTTCGCTTCACTTTGCATGTAAAGCACACATTTAAATAAATTGACTTTAGTATTTACATGCCTGGTACTCAAATCTTTAATATTTACATAAAAAATATCACTATTGCCTACTTTCTAAAAGTGATATACACAATTTCATGCGTAGGATTATTACACAACAACAAAAACTTTTATCCCACTAAGTGAGGTCGGCTACATGAATCATTTTTCTTCATTGCGTCCTATTGAGTGTGTCCTATTTTCATTTAATTCTGATAGATTAGGATCGTTCTTTATACAATATGCCCAAGTCTTTTTAGTTCTGCCTTTAACTTTCTCAACATAAGTCAAAATCTAAAATAACTACACTCCTAACATGATCATCATATAGTTGACGTTTAATTTAACCAAATCATCTAAGACGACTCTCTCTAATTTTGTCCGCCAGTGGGGCTACACTAATCCTATCACGGATATATTCATTGCATAGGTTTATCACACCAAAGTATTATAAAAATAAATATGGAAGTTTAGATATTTGAATACATAAGTGTGTGATATGTAATGTAAATTTCCAATTATGTATATATCTCAAGGACGGTTGTGCATTCTTATATTTTACATCAGATAAACAGGTACAATACGACTAAAGGTAATTAATAAGAACTATTAATTGAAAATGACAAAAAATATTCTTTTTTTAGGTGCTCTGCAAGATAAAATGAACTCTAAAATAAAATTATTAAACTTATAAAACAAGCAGCTGTGAGAATGAAATAACTGTGTAATAAGATCCAACAAGACCAGGATACCGAATATACAAGTTAATATAAATAAAAAGGGGCATTTACATACATGCCACATAATTCTTACGCAGTACATGTCTAACACCTAAACTTTAATGTTTACATTCATAAACTAAAATCTGTAACATGGCATCAAAAATACCACTTTTCCAAACTTTCTAGACAAATGCACATTTTTTTGCATAGGTTTATAACAGCAAGGTGTTATAAATGTAAATATCAAGTTTTAGGTGTTAGATATGTAAATTCATAAGAGTTATATGTAAGTAAATTTCCCAAATAAAGATTATCCTCTACGAGCAATCGATCACACACTGAATAAAGATTGTCCTCTACATATAGAGCAACCCAAACATTGCTATTTACAAATCAAGCATCCTCTTTCATCCATTTTTCAAATTCTCACTCAAATATCAAAATTCATGATAAATCCCCAACCCAAATTTTTCATTTTTATTCATTTCTCAATGGGTTGGTCGTGCAAGTATAAATGCACTGGTTCAATTGTTCAAAAAATCACATGGGTGCTTAATTTGTAAATATGAATGCTTTCGTGCTCTGTATGTAATTATCACTAAAAAAAAAGAATCAAGTAAAGCATAGCATAATAAATAAGATATAGACTCAAAGAAAGAATAAGCTTCAGGATAAAGTGAAACATGACTGTTGACAACATATATTTCATAGTAATGACACCAAAACACAAATTGCATTAATTGTTCCAATACTAGCTAAGAACGTAGGCGACATGGATTTTGACGATGAAGAAAGATCACTAAAAGAAATCCTATGAAAAGGTGGCATTGGTCAAGATATAAAACCATTTGAAAAGTGGATGATAGCAATTATAACCCTCAGGAGTTAAAGATTAACCCCAAAAAACACATAATAACCCTTGGATCAAGTTTCCCTCGTTTGGATTATCAATCTGAATAAAAAATACATACCCAAAAAAATTATAAATTATAGGATTTGAAATTCTTAACTTAGAAGAACTACTACAATCCACACTTTATGATGCAATTTAGTGTTGCTATCAGAGCTACTTTCAACGAATAAAGTTTAGGTCTATTATTTTAAAATAGAAATGATATTGTTGTGTTGAGAAGATGATATTTAGCTAGGATAGTTTAATACTATTTCAAGTGAAAATTAGGCCTTAATGCAGGTCAATTCGGTACTAAAACATGAAAAAATATTTGTGCCCGCTTCTTTATTTTTTAGAAGGGGCAATTACATACATAGCACCCGAAACATTGCTATTACAAATCTATCACCCATCAAATCCTCAAATGGTTTGATCTTGGCACGTGTAAATACATTGGTTCGGTAGTTTAAGAATATCACATGGGTGTTAGTTTTTGTGAATAGCAAAATCTCGGGTGGAAGAAGCTGTGGACGCTTGTGTGATGCTGATGTTGTTTGATTCAAAAGTACATAAGCTTGTGTGGTAGCGTTAATCTATTTGTATCGAGCACGATAGTTTCAACACTCTTACAATCTGCTTAAACCCAATATTCAACATCATTACATGTTTGTGTGACTACACTTATAAGCAGGTTTATTTGAAACAAATTTGAACCCAATATTCAATACCATTACATGTTTGTGTAACTACGGTCATAGGCAGGTTTATTTGAAACAAATTTGATAGCTATATAGCTTAGATTATGATTAATACAGATCATTATACACCCTATCACCTATACTTGTGGGGGTGTTCCAAAAACTCATTGTTCACGAACAACTCGTGTTCGGCTCGCCAAGTAGCTCGTGTTCAAACTGTTTTTAAACGAGCGAGCTGAACTCAAATAATTTTTTAAGCTCAAACTATAAATGAGGCGAACACGAACAACCCCTTTGTTAGATCATATTCGGCTCTTTTAGCTTGAAATAAGGAAATTATATATTTTTTTTACATAATACTATATTATATAAATTTATATATAGGATTAAATCAATATAGTTCATTTGATTGACTGGTTAGATGCCTTCTTTTGCAAAAGAATGGTGCAGGTTCGAAACCTATACCCTACAACTTTTAATTAATTTTTTTAAAGCTTGAAAAATCAATCCGAACACAAATCAATTCGAACAAATAGATCCATATCAAGCCGAACACAAACAAATTTCTTACGAGTCAAATCCAAACACGAGCTGATACAAACGAGCAGAGCACGAATGAAGCCTTGGCTCGCTCAAGCTCAGCTCGTTTACACCCCTATATACTTGTATACTTATGTGATTATGTGTTTCATTGACTAAATATTTCAGCAGCTTTAGTTGATTTTTTTAATTGAGAGAATCTAAAAAGAAATTTAATTTTGTAGATGCACGCCCAATTCACCTCACCCCCACAGCCCCACTACCCTTTCTCTGGGTCTCTTAGCTCTTACAAGATATTCGATCATAACTAGTACTCTTTTTTATCATCAAACTTTCTCATGGAAACACTTTATAATATTAGAAAATTATTAATTTTCTTTCCTTTGGAGTAAAATAAGTCTCATTTTGAGTACTCTTGGTTGTTGACTCCATCATTAAAACTAATTTAAGTACCCTAGGATTATAATATATTTGGTATATCAAGCTTACATACTACTGCAAAATCAAGTACGGTTTCCGTCATCATATTTATGTCTCATTTAGATATCCACCATAAAACCTCCCATAACTTACCCTACTAATACCAATATATTCAAGCCATCTGCGGTATTTATTGTCCCTTCTCGGATAAATGTTTTAATAGTTCATATATTACTTCCCATAATTACTTTTTTTTTAATTAGCCCCTAATTAAATTTAAAAAGCATAAACATAAACACATTTATAATATCTTCATTGAAAATTAACTTCAAAGTATTCATATAATTAATTTTTTCATCTCAACAAATTTTAACTTTCAACTCTCGAACCACAATTATCCGTGAACCATTTTATTATCGAACTTCCCTACAAGAAATAAATTAAAATTTCCCCAATATCCTCAAAATTCGCCATTCTATTAGGTTTCATGCAGACAAATAACGATCTGTCGATATAAAATGAAATTAGATAGCATTACATTTAATTCATTAGACCAAAAAAAGTGGAGAAGTGCAAAAATCGTTATGTTTTACAAGAGTTTACCGCAAGAATTTCTCTTTTGCTAGCTGCATCATAAATTAATGAGACACTATTTGTTACTAAAAGAAACAAATCAAAAGATGAAGCAGCAATGCAACAATAATTACTTTTCCAAAGTTCAAAAGCAAAACATGCCGCCACAAAGAAATCAAAATGACACCATAAAGCGTGTAAATCAGAAAAAAAATACAAAAGGGGCATATACATAAATAGCAAGTAATTATTATGTAAACTTTCATATTTACACATATAACACTCAAATCTTTAATATAACATCAAAAATAGCAATATTATCACTTTTTAAAAGCGAAATGAACATTTTCATGCATAAGTTTAAAACAGCAAAGTGCTATTTATGTAAATATAAAAGTTTAGGTGTGAGATATGTAGATACATAAGAATTATGTGCTGTATATGTAAACCTAATGAAGGACATATACATACATAGCACACAATTCTTATGTATCTACATATCTCACACCTAAACTTTCATATTTAAGCATATATCACTCAAAACTTTAATATCACATTAAACATAGCATTATTATCACTTTTAAAAGTGAAATACATATTTTCATGAATAAGTTTAGGCCAGAGATATGTAAAAAGATAAGAATTGTGTGCTACGTATGTAAATCTCCCAAGGGGCATATACATACAAAGTATGCAATTCTTATGTCTTTACATATCTCACACCTAAACTTTCATATTTATACATATAGCATTTGAATCTTTAATATCACAAAAAAATAGCAACATTATCATTTTTAAAAAGTAAAATACACCTTGTCATGCAAAGGTTTAAAACCCCAAAGTGCTATGTATATAAATATGAAAGTTCAGGTGTGAGATAAGTAAATACATGAGAAGTGTGTGTTGCGTATGTAATTAGAACAGTGTTGTGACTTACAGATTGAGCTTTCCAACCATCAGAGAAAGAGAAATCAGTGGGCGCAAGACCCCTGCCATCAAAAATCATCAACCTGGAAAATTCTTCTCTTTGACTTTGCCCTAGAGTCAATGGTTGACCCTCTCCAGTAATCATCTGAATGCTTCCCTCTCGTCCACACAGTTTACACTAATAAAGCGCTTGAGTTAAGTACAATTCTAAGCTATTAAATACAAAAACTCTCAATTGAAGTGTAACAATTGCTCTGCACAAAATTAAGAGATTATGGTGACAATCCTACAGTTAGGTATGAGGCAGATTCCACGGATAGACCGAAGTGTAAATGCTCATATATAAGATTTACATCCATAACACTTAGATCTTATGTATTTACATATCTAACACCTAAAGTTCAAATTTTACATATATGTCACCCTAACTATGCATGAACAAGTGTATTTATTTTTTTAAGTTAAAATAGTAGTACTTTTTATGTGATATGAAAGATTTGTGTGCCATAAATGTAATATAGTTTAGGTGATAGATGTGTAAATATGTAGGAATTGGGTGATAAGTATGTAAATGCCTAATGCATATTACTGGCTTTAAAAGGTAACTTAGAGAGAACTGTTACCTTGGCGCTTAAGGCAATTAGTAATTTATTATTTATTATTGTGAGGCATAAATAGGGCTAATATGTTTAGGGTTTGGGTTATGCAATGAGATTGCAATCTTGAGTATTGGTGTCAGTGTTTAGAAGAGATCATGTACCTCTCCAATTCTAGGTGTTTGGGTTAGGATTTTGGCAAGATCGCGTACCTCTCAAATTGTTGGGGTTTATCTTTTTTGTATTCGGATTGAGTTTTTTTTTTTTTTTTTCAATTGAAGGCGTCTGTAATGGATGTGAGAAACAACAATCTCAAGAAATTATGTGGCATCAGGGCAACATTGTTACTTTAGGCAGAGCTAGAGCCGTTGGATCGAGTGAAAGAATCAGAAGAGAACGCGAGTTGTATCATTCAGGAAGATTAGCACGGTGTATCGAGAGATGTGAGATCAAGCGAAGAAAATGGAAGCATACTCGAGTGAAAGAACCTAGAAGGAATAGTGTGACATCCAGACAATTGGATGGAATGGAAGCATGTGCGACTCAACAAAGGAATCTGGAGTGGATTTGAGCGGTAACATCTGAAGGGAATTGCACGACATTTGAAAGGTTTGGAATGAGCAGTGGCATGCGATATAGGATGACTTGAGATTCGGGGTTGGAGAAGATCGATTCGAAGGATTTTGGAACTAGGAATCATGGTGGGTGGGACCTCTGTGCAAAGTTGCATCCAATTGTGTCAGTGTCTTTTGGTGTTGCAGCATTCCTGGCAAAAGGCGATTCATAAGTAATGATGGGAACGAGACAAATGAAGAAATGCAAGGGAAAGTGTAAGAGACTGATTTTGACGCTGCAAAGTATTCAAAAGGGAGGCAAGGTTGGGGTCCTTCATAGGGACCTCAGTTTGTGCAAGACTTCGGTAAAGTTCAAGACCATGGTGAAGGCAATTCAGGGCGTAAGGCTAGGATTTTGGATCGAGTTGCAAAGAATGGAAGAGACGTGATACAAAATTGGCAAAGATTACGACAATCGATGAGCTATTGAAGGAGTTTTTTTGGGTTGCATTAGTCTCTAAGATTGACTTGAAGTCATTGTACCAACATGTTTGGATGTGGCCGAAGAATGTGCAAAAGACTGCATTTCGAACAAATAAGGGTCACTACGAATTTTTGAATAAAAAAAAGGAATACCAGATGAGGGCGACACATGTGAGTCAAATGACTTGATCCAGTAGCAGCTTCTTTTTTCCCACCTTGAAGACAAAGTAGTTTTTGGGAGGGGAGTATTGTTACGTCGTCACCTAAGGACAATTTAGTAATTTATTATTTATTATTGTGGGTTATATGATATTGTGGGCCTAAGTCTTAAAATGAGAGTTTGGAAAACATCACCTATCTCTTAATTTGTAGGTGTAAGGGGGAGTTTAAAAGAGATCACCTACCTCTCAAATTACAGGTGCTTATCTTTACGTATTCGGTTTTTTTTTTTTCTGTTATTGAAGAACATATTTGTTTTTCATACTATCTGCGAAAAATCATCTTGGTTCATATCAGAAATGTGTTATTCAATTCATATTAACCGAATGGGTTATGGAATAATAATATTGTTGAAATGAATAAATAAAGAAAATAAGATAAACTTTATTTTGTCTTTTATGAATGAAAAAGCAGCACAATTTTGCAATAGGAGAGCACACAACTGTAAATAACTTAGTATAAATGCTGTAAAAAAAACAAAAAAATGAAGAAAAACTGACAAGGGCTTCATGGGTGACGGGCACAGGAGTAACATCCCCACATTTAGACCAAATCGGTCTAGGATTCTGAGTCGGACGGCCCTTCAAGCCAAGGAACAACCATCCAATTAGAATGGAGCCATTCCTAGTTATCTAGTGCATAACATGTTGCTTTGTCGTGTTAAATTTTCAATTTTTGTCGTTTGTTTGTTCAAGACAGTCGTCGGCATCTCTCTTTTTCCTTTGAAGGTTGTGCCCAAGGGTCTGAGTGGTGTTCTTGATGTATCTCTCACTCAAGATGGTGTTTGTCCTTCCTCTACCCTTCTGCATCCTTCCGCAATGTTCCTTGTCTCTTTCTCCCTTGTTTCCACCACTCTGAATAGCGACTCTTCGTTGCTTTTATGTAGTTACAGCGGTACCAGTCGTCTTCCTCCCATCCCTTTGTTGCCGCCATTTCAAAACCGCCCTGTTAAGCTGTTTTCCTGTTGTTTCAGCCATCCACATACCTGTTACCACCCCTAAATAGCCACCCAACGCTCCATTAAATTTGATACCAAAAATAGTCTAACTCTATTCCCACCCTAGAGTTACCAAAACCCACCGTAGCCAACCCAAACTCCATCCAAAACCATCCCTTTTCAAATTAGCCACCCAAAATTTTCTTCCCAACTCTAAAAAACCCCCATACACCCTCTTTAACCTCCCTAAAACTAAACCCCAATCATGTCACTGAGGAGACAAATGTCAGACACCGTTCGTAAACATACCATGGAAGAAGTGCAACAACAACTCCACCGACTTCAACAATGGCTTGCTGAAATTAATGAAAAGACCCATTGCGAGGTCACTGTCGATCATGATAGCGATATTCAAGGAGAGGGAGAAAATTTTTTAATCCCTTCCATGAGGATGATTCTAGTAAAGAGGAAGGTAGGCCACAAAGTTTTGGGATTCAATATCAGAAAAGGTTGAGGGATAAAGTGACTATTAGAGGACAGAGGTACCTGTAAGTAAAGGTAGACCTATCGGATTTCAAGGAGTGAATGAATCTAGATGACTTTGTTGAGTGGCTGCAGACAGTCAAGATGATTGTTGAATGCATGGAGGTGTCGGTTGATAGAAGAATGAAGCTTGTTGTCGTAAAGCTAAAAAAATGCCTCGTTGTGGTAGGAGAATCTAAAAGAGAGAGATAGAGAGATTGAAACAAGATTACTACTTGGGAGAAGGTGAAAAAGGAGAAGTGGAAGAAGTATTTACACCCACATTAACGTCAGGACATATTCTAGAGGCTACATCACTTACTTCAAGAGGAGTTGTCGGTTGAGGAGTTCACGGCAAAATTTGAACAAGTCAACAAATTTGTTAAACTAAGTGGATATTCTCGAATCGACTTAAAAGCCAAAGGCCAACAAACATATTATTGTTGCCCCCTCAGTAACAAAGTAAAGTTCTAGATAACATATCTTCGATTTTATGTGAGAGAGTTAACTATTTTTCTTTACTTTTGATACTCACCTCTTGTAACTGACTCCCCTGACTTATAAAGAAGAACTTTGGATGGGTGAATACTTGATTGAGGGGATTAGAAAATTTTGAGATTGTTGAGTAAAGGGTGTTGACATACATACCACCCAAGTGCTACGTATTTACATATTTAACATCTATACTTTGCTTTTTTACATTTATTTCATCCAAAATTTTCATATCACACAAAAATAGCATGTTTGTTAATTTTAAAAAGTGGAATATATCTTTTCATGCATAAGTAAGGTTTTATGTATGTATAATTAAAGTTTAGGTGTTAGATATGTAAATACATGGAAATTGAGTATTATATATGTAAATCTTCCAAAGAGTAAAAGAGAACTAGAGAAACTAGTGTATGGTAAGGGAGTTCGAGAAAGGAGTGAACATTATTTTTCCTCCATCTATAATATTTAGCTTTTTCTTGAACCAAAAAGACTTGATGATGGCATCACTATTTTCCTTTTACGATAAATCTCTCTTCCACCAACATGAAAAGATGCACAAGAATTCAATATTTTTCCATGAATTGAAAAAACATTCATCCAAGATAATAATAAGGGAAACTTACATATGTAGCACATAATTCTAATGTATTTAGATATCTCAAACCTAAACTTTCATATTTACATAAATAACACTTCGGTACTTTAAACCTATGCATGAAAAGGTGTATAAAGCTCCGGTTTTCATGCCCCCACGGAAGCTGTACAGCCTTTCCTCAGTTTCCTAGAGTCGGGTTTCCCCTTTACCCACAACGGAGGAACCGAACCCGCTAACCAAACCAGGTAGGCGGCCACGGTTCATAACGTACTCTTCGCACAACAAAGAATAGTGATATTTTTTATGTGATATTAAGGATTTGAGTGCTATGCGTGTAAATATGAAAGTTTAGGTGTGAGATATGTAAATACATAAGAATTGTATGCTATGTATCTAAATGCTGCTAATAAGAAACAATTCATCATCCAAGATACTTACCAAAAGATAATTAAAATATTCTCACTAAGAACAAATGATCGATAGCATTATCCGCGCCATTTTCAAAAGGCTTCTATCGACATAATAGAATGCTCAACTCCGATCCCCAACACTCTCCTCAAATCATCCATAATCTCAAAAATGAAAACTAGATTAGAAAAACAAAAACACCTAGAATATGCGTCTTCATCACTTCCATCCAATAACCTAAATCCATATTGATGAATTCGCCAAACAGAAGCAAGAACATGCAAGGTAACGAACAGATGCAGATTCACCAGAAAAGAAGAAAAATCCAATAGATTAGAAGCTCACCTTCTGCACCAGATGAGCAGTTGCCCTTCCAGTTGGAAGGGGAACAACTTCAGAGATCATGACGCACGTTTCCTTCTGACTAATCTCCCCGCAGCTCTCGCACTTCACCTGATGGCATTCAAATCCAGATGAATTAGGGAAAAACAAAGAAAAGAATGTACCAAGGTTGGCAGGCAGAGAAAAGAAACCTTGAAGTAGTAAGAAAAGTTTGGATCGTCGCAGCCACCGCAAGGCTGGAGATCCGTGAGGTTCTCCAGCTCCGCCGAGATGGAAAGCAGGTAGAAGACCATCTGTAATCGGAAGGTTTCGCTCCAGCTGGGAGGCTGGGAGAGGGGAAACCGAAAAGAACCTCCGGTTGGTCGGAATGGAGTACCTTGAACCCATTTACATACGAACCACCTAACTTTTATGTATTTACGTATCCACTGTCTAAACTCTGCCTTTTACATTTATATCACTAAAATGTTTCAAAATGTTAATTATCTAAAATAAAACATGTATTTTAATCAATAGATAAAATGATATCTATGTGTGTAATAATTGAAGTATAAATGTTTGATATGTGAATGCATAAGAATTGAGTGGTATGAATGTAAATCTTTTGGTGAAATTTGATTGGGGAATTTACATACATACAACAAAATTCAAATGTATTTACATATAACATTTAACTTTAACATTTTTATTTATAACACTTAAATATTTCAAATCCCATTTTCAATAAGTGTTATAAATATAAAAATTAAAATTTCAATGTTAATATGTAAATGCATATGAATTTTATATTATATATATCTAAGAGTCCGTTTGGGGCAGCTTATTTGTTGCGTGATGTTTTGAAAACGCACATGACCTGTTTGGGTAAATTGTGTTTTGACAGCTTATGTATTTTCAAAACGTTGAAAACAGCATTTTTACATCGCACATATTTAGGTGTGGTGGCAGCTTTCTAGTACCGATATGACTTTTTCAAAAAATAAAAAATTTGTATTAGACATCGCATCTAGCTTATCATTAGATTATTTTTAATCAGCTTATCAATAGATTATTCAATAAGCTACAGCTATTTCAAACCCTAAATCTTACAATTTGATTTTATATGATTTATGATTGGCATAATTTTTTCAAATATAATTTTTTTCACAATTTAAATAAATATATTTAAATAGGCTTCATTATTCACGTCAATTAAAAATAAAATTTATTCAAACAAAAATAAAATAAAATGCAAACTTATTGACAAAAACATCTGGTCAATCTACAGTCGACAATCGGCGACGAGAAATGGCTACGCAAGTTCTGCCGCAGCCGGAGGCGGACGGAGAGATCCGATCGCCGTCGACGAAGACGAGAGGAGGCGGAGGAGAGGGGCTTAGGCAGTACTATCTGCAGCACATACACGATCTGCAGCTTCAGGTTCGGCAGAAGTCCCACAATCTCAACCGTCTCGAGGCGCAGCGCAACGATCTCAACGCGAAAGGTTAGCTTCTTTTTGCTTCTGAATCCTAAACGGATTCTAAACCTAAACCTACCTCTAACCTAAAATTGAGCTTCAGTTGTGTTTGGGAGCCGCAGGCTGAAACCCTAAGTGCACATCATGAATTTTGATCCTCTTGCTTGATCTATTTGAAGTCCGTTCTTTCCGTTCACAACTTCATGGATCTTGTAATCTTAATTGTATGAAATACCATTATTGAACATGATCACAATTTCTTTATTCGTGGATTATTGTGTTTTCTCCTAGCTTGCTTACAGGAAGATGCTGAAGGATACCCCATTATGGGCACTGGTCTTAAAGAGGCTGAATTTAAGCTGCTTAATGATTCTTTCTATTTGCATTGGACTTCATGGATCTTGTATCTATAGTTGTATTCTGTTTGAAGTTATTCCGTTTTTCCAAACGTGACCTTTTGATGAAGAATTATCATTACTTCTTAACTATTACAAGCAAATTAAATTGCATTTGAAACACTTCTCAATTAATATAGTTATTGTTGCTTCTATTTTGCTTTGCATACTCAAGTCTCTATCTAATTTTGTAATTGCAGTTAGAGCATTGAGAGAAGAGTTGCAATTGCTGCAAGAGCCAGGATCATACGTCGGTGAAGTTGTGAAAGTTATGGGAAAGTCCAAGGTTTTAGTCAAGGTATTTTATTAGAAGTTTTAAGAAGCTATGCAATACATTGGGGACATGATATTTTCATAGGTGCGATAGAAAATGCTTAAATGCAACAAATATGATATATAAAAGTTTGTATGGTAAGCATCACTAAGTGCATTAGTAATAATCAGTTATGCAAAAATGTAGGAACATGATTGATTATTTTCCATGATGTAACATAAAAGTATAAACCTAAGGAAAGTTTTATGTAGTAGAAGCAATTTTCTGGGAAAGCTTACTATAAATATTGAGGAAATTTTGCAAAGCGGACTTAAATGACGATGACATGCACATTTAAGTACCTAGTAGATAAAAAGAGTGTAAATATTTAGTTCAACAATGATGATCGAAGACCAAATGTAATGATATGAAGTTGGCGAACATGAGATTATGAATCACTTTACTCTTATGCTTATGACAACCTTGACCTTCAATATTCTTAAGCATACAATAGCTGTAGACACTTCTAATATTAGAAGTATAAATCATTAGAAGGCATTTAAATATTAAATAAATACATAGATCAATTGAACTACTGAAATTTTTAAAAATACTATGTAATTAAATGTTTAAATTAAATTATACATATCATTGGTTGTCCTTGCGATTTATAATATCCTTTATGTGTGACCGTGTTTAAAATACTTTTCATTTGATTTTTCATAGAGAAGATTATTTCACGAAAGCCCCTCCATTATGAAGGGTTTTCTATTAAGCTAATTGTATCTTTGTTCCTTTTGATAGCCAAAATCTCTTGCTCATTGTCCTCTTGGCTACTGTCTTTTCTCCATCCTTCAAATATGACTCATGGATTTGTGCTGGTTTTTTGTTTTCATCATCGTCCATAGGCTTCATTTTTCATAGATGACATGCATTTTACTTGTAATCCGTATTGGTATTTTGTTGGGCCACATCCTCCTCTATTTATGCATCTCAGTCAAAATTGCTCGGTTGGCCTTATCCTCAAATAATTGATCCCTCAGTGATGATTATTTGCTTGTTTTCCTCTTCTCTTCTCCTTGTGTGTTGGAATGAATTGGAAAACGTCCTTATAGTTGAATATTAATAGTTCATGTGAAAAATAGTATTTAATTTAGCTCTTTTAATAACAACAGTAATATGCAGCTACGACATTTGATGAATTAGTAGGGATCTAATTCTTTGGCGCCTTGATGATAGAATTGTCATTCTTCGATTCAACAAAACTTGACATCCAAGCTGAACAACTATTTGAAAAAAAGCAAGGATATAATTCTTTGGCGTCTTGATAATAGAATTGTCATTCTTCAATTCAACAAAACTTGACATCTAAGCTGAACAACTATTTGAAAAAAAGCAATCTATCATATGTGCAATAAAATATGTGTATGTTTTAAACTAGGTAGCATAAGCTCTAGTCCATTGAAACAATCTACGAAGCGACAAGGGTATATACAAGTGGTGTTCCTATCGAAGATTGAGACCCACATTTGCAACCATGGTGACTACCCTTATGCTTGCTTCGTCAAGCAGTCCTTTGATGACCTCTCTGCCTCATCAATCACTTTTCATTCATGTTGTCGTTCATGTGAATGTCATATGAATTGTACTGATACTTTATGGGTGGTGGTGGTGGTGGTGGGTGGTGCTTGAGGTAGCAAAGGTTCTACATCAATAGAGTGTTGGCTAGTGTACTGAGTTTAAGGAATGTGACATAATACTCTTTATGTGATAGTAGATGAATCTCAACCCTAGAGCAGGAGAAGTTTAGAAAATGGGAGATCATCATGAAACCTTATGTTTCATCTTAGGTATCTTTGTGAAATTATGAAGTGGATACTTTTGTCCCCATATTATACCATTTTAGTTTAAATAATTAATGAATTATTTAATATTTAGCGAAGAAAATACTTTATGAAGATTTTATTTAATTTTAGAGAATAATTGGTTAATTAGATAAGTGTTGGGGATGAAAATGAATGCTTTCTAGAATTGTTGATTTGTTTGATGCGTGGTATAGCTGTCAGATATTTTGCATGATATCTACCCAAAATTAAAAGAGGTTTGATGTTTGCATTTAAGAAAAAAAAAGGCCTATATTTGAAGCAAATGTTAATTGTGAAGCCCCTACATAATCAATGCCGTGGAGCATATCGAGCTTATATAAATCAAACAAATGGTATTAACGTACTGGTTTAGCAGCAAATTTTTACTACAAATTTTTATACAAATTTTCTGAAATTCTCAGGGCAACTGTTAGTCTAGATCTTGACTTTAGGATAGACTTAATGATAAATAATCAATAACTGTAAAAAATTCTATTATTGTGCATAAATGTTTTATATTCTCACATGCCAAAACATGTGTAGGTGAAGAATGTGTTCCTAGAATCATAGCCTTAATCAATAGACAATCAGACAATCAATTTACTAAGCAAATAGTTAACAACTGAAAAATATAAAGCTAATGAGCTGACTTGGGAGAGGCTTAGTCCAAACGAAATCAGATTCATCTTCCTATTGTTCTTATAAATGCAATCCAAAATGAAGAAAGACATTGAATCTAAATGGATCCACGGTTTTATCATAAACATAAAAATTTTGTTCCATTTCAATGATGTGATGTGGATATGGATTAATATAGTTAATAGTTAACATTTAAAGTAACATGACTAACGTGGAGCACCAAATAAAAGTAGAACATTGATGACATAATAAAACTATTTTTGTAGTTGAAATTCAAGGATTTAAATTGCAAAAGATAATTTATGATTTTAATGATTAGAAGAGGAAATACAGATTGCTTGTTTATAAGAAACTGAACGGAAAGAGGGAAGAAGTTACTCACATTAGTGTAAATGCTATAAGCTACTGTGCATTGAAAATATTAATCGTAAATATGGGTTTTGATGTGGAGAAGAGTTCAAAAATAAAACTACTAAGGTGAAATGAATAGGGCTAATCACAAGAGATTATTCAATTAATTATTTGCATGTAAATTTTAAACATGGTTAGAGTTTATGCTTGTTTATTTAATATTCCTCAACTTGGAGTAGAAAATAGTGTGAAAATTTAATTTGGGAAGAAAAGTGATTAGTATGATTTATACTTGAGGAAGAAGGGATAATATTGAAGGTGATTTGAATGGGCATATATATTCTCTTAGTATGTGATTTGAAATGATTTGTGTTGTTTATGAAATATGTGATTGAAGGGTGATGGGAGAAGTTATACTTGGTCTATGATATTGCAATAATCAATATATGCTTTAAGAACGTGGAGAGCATGCAATTATCTTCATAATCAAAGCCAACAATTCAAATGCTTATTTTTATTAAGAAGAAAAATTAATCTATTTTGCAAAGATTATAAGATTTTTTTTATTGGCTATAAATAAAAATAAGTTGTAGAAAATAATGATTTCATTTTTTTATTTTGAGTGTGAAATTGAAATTAATATTTGAGGGAGTTTTGAGAAAACTTATTTAATTTGAAATCAATATTAATGTCTGAGTGCATCCAATCAAATGATGGATTTAACATATTTCTTATTTTTCAAAACGTAAGTTTTAAAATCAAGCAACCAGATAAGGCCCTCATGTGATTTCATGCAAATGTTTAATCACACAATATGAGTAGTAGTTATGGATGTGTATTTCAGGGTATAAGCATAAGTTAATTTCTTAAGTTGGGTGCTAAGAGTGCAAATTTGAGCTTATTTAATTAGTTAGTTCTTGGCGATATAAGACATTTAGTTCGATCAAGATAGTTATCATGAAGGTATTCGAAGTATCTAGAGGTTTGTATGTGTATGTTGACTGGGCAAGTGAGGAGGCATTATAATTATTTAGGAAATCAAATATAGGAGCGAAAAAGAAATTAAATGATGTGAGGTTTATAATGACCATAAGAAGGCTATAAATTTTATATAAGGGTACTGAATAAATTAAAATCTATAATTTTTGAATATTTATTTAATATACTAAGTTCTTAGGAAGGAGAAAATGCAGTTAATGAAAAAGCTTGACGAGAGATGAAATCTAAAAAATTTGTTGGACTTTGATGAGTATAGTGAGACATTTTAAGGTATAAATAGTGATTTTGATCAAATCAAATCAGATGCTACTGGAGGAAAAATGAAAAGATCTTAGCTAAAGATGATAAGATTAAAGAAAAACATAAATATTATCTTGACAAGTTATTAAATTAGATTTTTAATTAAAAACATTTTAACACATAATTATTAAAGTAGTGAGGTATATTATGGATTGATCTAAATAATTAAATTGAATTTAGCTTTCAAGAAGATTTCTAAAAGTGAAGTTTTAAGTCCAGGTCTTATTCCAATTGTGATTTTGGAATTATGAGTGTTTATTGCAATGATTTTCTTAGTAAATCTTATTAATGTAAATTTTTAAGGATAAGAGCATGTTAAACAATAGAAAAAGTAGTTTAATACTAATATTAAAAATAAATATCAAAGATTCTAATAATTATGAGGGTTTTGAACTTGTGATTTATATAATGCAGATTTGGAAGAGAGTAATGGAACAAATTTATAAAAATCATGTTGATTTTGGAGAGTAGATTTGGTAATGTGGATGTGAGGCTTGTGTTAAGCCAACTAATGAAATTATCGACTTTCGAGAAAGGTTCTTTGTATGGTTTTTATTTGAGTTTAAGAGAGCATATTTTACAATATTAGTAGAATTAATTTGGTGTGAACTTGGTATTACAAGCAAAATTGATGTGATTATTATTATAATTATTTTGGGATTTAAACCTCAGTCTTTTGAAGGAAAGGGTTAATATCAGAAGACTACATATCCAACAACATGTCTAAGCCATTAAAGATGTCTATATTGAATCATAGATTAATATTGATGGCAGTTATAATGTGACCAAAGAGTTTTTTAATTATGTTAGGATTACACCATGGATGAACATTGAGTTATGGAGATGCTAATTAGATATATTCAATGTAAGAGTTGACTTAGCTTTGGCTTTTACCATTTATGGTTCTATTGAGACACCTTTTGAAATAAGTAGAAAGTAGAACAATGGAGAAAATATCTTGAAGATTAAGGGCTTAGAATTATTATTAAAATAAAGATATAATATATGATATGTAATTTTGATGGGTGTTATATTAAGAACTTGTAGTCAGTATTAATTAAAGATAAAGAAATGCTTATGTGTTATGTTTAATCAACTTGTTCCATATATAGAATAATGATAATAGAAACAATGAGATAATTTTTGGAATCAAGTTTGGGTTGTTGTCTTAGGAGTATTATGTGAAGATAATATCATGTAGAGTTGAAGGTAAATTTTATAAAGTTTAAATTAGGTGGTTGTTTGCATATCATGAAAGTTTCCAATAATTAAGTTGAGCATGGTGATAATGAGAGAGTTAAAAAAGATGCGTGAAATAATTATGAGTGATGATGTATGATAATATTAGAGAGATGGTTGGAGAAACATCTATTTCAACTATTATAGTTGTAAGTATAATTGAGTTGTTTTGACATCAATATTGAAGGATAAAAATTGCACCCATTAAATTGGTAGATAAAATTGTTATTGAAATGGTTGGAGGGATGTTTAGATCCAAATTAATATAGTTAGCATCTCAAAGAATATTGAAAGAGTAGATTTTCCATCACATAATAGCTCTTATTGGAATGAGTGAAAATGAGAATTCAGAAAGTTGCCCTCAAATTGTTAAAGCTAATGACAATGATGATGAATTTGAAACAAAGGATGGTTGAGCAGGTGGGAATGCAACATGCCCGTACCGCACTGTATATATTGTTGATGATGCTCTTCCTCTACAAATTCATTACCACTTTCTCCTCTTTACCATTACATCAGTAATTATTCGGGCCTCATAGTAATTTGGAACTTAGGGTTGTGCTCTGGTTTGGAAACTCACATTTTTTACTTGTTTAACAAGCTGATCATTCTTAGTGCACCCTTTTTTTTGGCGCGGTTGTGATTGAGTCTATGTAAGAAATATGTTTTGCAGAGGGGCTTGATTGACCATATTATTCTTTATTGTACTTTCTATGTTCTTTTGTTTGTAGATTAGCTTGCCTTGATTGACATTTCTTCTTTGTATTTTAGTGGTGTATATGTGCTGTAATCTTGTACTAGTCAGTGTACAACAACAACAACGCTGACGACGACAACAACAAACCTTTATCCTACTAAGTGGGTCAACTACATGAATCTTTTTTCTCCATTGTGTCATATTGAGTGTCATATTTTCATTTAATTCTAATAAATTAAGATCATTTTTTATACAATATGCCTAAGTTTTTTTAGGTCTATCTTTGTCTTTCTTAACACGAGTCAAATCTAAAACATCTACTCTCCTAATTGAATCATCAGATGGTCAGCGCTTAATGTGACCAAACCATCTAAGATGACTCTCTCTAATTTTGTCCTCCACTGGAGCTACACCAACCTATCACGGATATATTCATTTCGCGTTTTGTCTCTAAGTATAAAGCCACTCATCCACCTAAGCATTCTCATCTCGACAACACTTAACTTAGTTTTATATCCATTTTAAAGGCCAACATTTAGCATCATAAGGCATTACAAGTCCCACTACCATCTTATAAAGTTTTCCTTTTAGTCTAAGCGATGTTTTTCTATCACACAATAGGCCTGAAGCATTCCTTCACTCATGCATCTTTTTAGTTTTTAAAATAATCTTAAAGAGTGTAGTAACCCAAGATGTTATATTCTTCCACACTTCGATTGAGATATTATCGGGTCTTGCAGACTTTCTACCCTTGGTGTTTTTTAAAACCATCTCAACTTCTTTTTTATTAATGTGGGTAAAAATAAAATATTTTATAATTTTTTACGATATTAACATCATTAAGGTCGATCTTATTTGGAGAAACTTTACTAAAAAATATCAAAAAAACTCACCCACCTATGTTGAATATCTTTTTTTAAGAAAATACTTTTTGATTTTCATCTTTAATACATTTTATTTGAGTTAATTTTGTACTTTTGTCTCTTTGTTTAGCTAGTTTATACATATATTTTTTATCTTCTTTAGTATTTAATTTATTATAAAAATCACTAAAAGTATAATTTTTAGCACCACAGATTATTTTCTTAGACTCTCTATGGGTCATTTTATTTTTTTCTAATTCTCTACGCTTTTACATTTAAATCATTTTTTATAACATAACTTCTTATATTTTTTTTTTCACATTGTTATTCCACCACCAACTATTTTTATTTATATATATATATTTTTTTTATTCTCCAAGTACATTTTTTGTCGCTTGTTTAATAGTGTTTGTTACTTTATCTCACATATAAGTTGCTTCTTCATGAACATCGAAATCTTGAAATCTTGAAGCTTATTCATAAAAATAATTTTAGTTGTGTCTTTTAGATGTCCTCATTTAATTCTACGATAATAATTTATGCTATTCTTTATTTTATAACCCTTCGCTTAAAATCTAGAACTAATAATTGATGTTTAATACTTAAATCCTCACTTTGAATGACCTTACAATCCTTACATTCTCGATGATCTCTCCTTCTCATAAGAAAATAATCAATTTTGTTTTATTAGATTCATACTTATAAATAATAATATGTTTATCTCATTTTTTGAATAAAGTATTAGCAATAACAAAATCATACGCTAAAGCAAAATCTAATATGACTCTACATTGTTCATTAATCACTCAAAAATCGTAGTCACCATGAATAGTTCTAAAATTTTCTACCACTCTATCGACATTTTCATTTAAATCTCCTCCAATAAAAATTGTTTCTTCAAGAGATATCATTTGTATAAAGTCTTTTAGGTCATTCCAAAATTATTTTTAGACCTATATCTAAACCTACTTGAGGAGAGAATAAGCACCTAGGATTATAATTCTATCTCTAATTTTATTATTATTAAAAGTTTTAGTATTAACTATTTCTAATCTATTAATATTAATCTTAATATTAAAAACCTTTAGGGCTATAATTTTATATCTAATTCTATTAATTTTTACAACATTATCTTTCAAAATCTTTTCTATAATCACACCTACACCATTTTTAGTACGACTCTTACCTGGATATCAAAGTTTAAAACCTAAGTTATCAATCTCTTAGCATTTTCTCCAACCCATTTATTTTCTTGAATGCATAAAATATTTATCTTTCTATGAATTATATCAACTAATCTCATTAATTTACCTGTGACAGTAGCTATATTCTAAGATCCTATTTTAATAGTAGTTTCATGGACTAACTTCTTTACCCGCATCCGTCCGTAATGTGAGAATCCTTGTTTATTTGACACTACACCTGGGCGCCGCTGCAAGCGGCTGTTGCACACGTTTCACTATATTCAGGCCATACAACATGATTTTCTTAATTGTTTTTATGTTTTTTCATACACGATTCAATTGTTATGCATGTATTGATGCCAATGCTGCTTTGCAGTAATTCACAATATCAAGTATCTGACAGTTTAACCTTGCAGTAATTCACAATATCAAGTATCTGACGGTTTAATACTGTATTTGATTCTCTTCATGGGCGTTAGTTTGAGGGAACAAAACTATTTCCGTTAGAAATTCTAAGAAGTTGTCTAAATCAATTAGGGTCCGAAAATTGAAGTTTGATTTTATATGCAGGTTCATCCAGAAGGAAAATATGTTGTTGATGTGGATAAGAATATTGACATAACAAAGATCACGCCATCAACCAGAGTTGCTCTTCGCAATGATAGCTATGTGCTTCACTTGATTTTACCTAGCAAAGTAGATCCTTTGGTTAATCTTATGAAAGTCGAGAAGGTTCCTATTTCTACTTATGATTAGATTGATGGCCTTGAACAACTATTCAAAGAGATAAAAGAGGTTAGAAGATATCAGCTTATATATATATATATATATATATATATATATATATATATATATATATATATAATTATTTTTTCTTTCTTTTTCTACTCCAATCTATATGATATTTTTCATAATTTTTTTAAACTACTTTTATTTATTAACCTAATAATACATTCATTATTAGGCCTAAACTTGAAATGAGCACTGGTTTCAGAACTGTATCCTAAGGTTTCATTTTATTTGCAGGTTATAGAGCTCCCTATCAAACATCCGGAGTTGTTTGAAAGTCTTGGAATAGCGCAACCAAAGGTATTGGATCTGTAATACATATTGTTACTTGTTCATTTGAATGCTGTAAAACTTCAAGTGTTGTTGTCTTTGTTTAGTTTCCAGTTTTTTGGTAGTATCCTAATTTTATGCTTAATTTTTGAATATTTCCCTTGTTCAGGGAGTTTTGTTGTATGGACCACCTGGTACTGGAAAGACGTTACTGGCAAGGGCTGTCGCTCATCATACTGATTGCACCTTCATTCGGGTATCTGGCTCTGAATTGGTTCAGAAGTACATTGGAGAAGGCTCTAGAATGGTTCGCGAACTCTTTGTTATGGCAAGGTATGCTAAGATTCCTGTTGCCTTCAGCCCCTCAAGTTAATACTTCTTCTTTTTGTTTGTTAGCTGGATTTTTTTTTTTATCTGTTTGTTTGTGTTTGGTTGAATGCCTGTGATTGGTTGGAAGCAATGTATGTGGCTTGTTTGTTTTGGGTTTTTTTTTTTTTTTTTAAATTTTTTTTGTTTGTTCCTTTTTTTGCTTTTTTTTATTTTTTTGTTTTCAAAAGAAAATTAGCTTGTTTTTAAAAATATTTAAAACTTACTAAAGATTGTTTTGTATGTTTTTAAGTACAACTAAACATGTTATAACATATCAAATATGTTTTATTTTAATTAAAAATAAAATAAAAATAAAAAATAGAAAATAAAAATCAAAAGTGATCCCAAACAGCTCCTTAGCATTTCAGGATCTGGATATTCTGAAAATTTGTTATCTAGTCGACATATAGCTGTAAGATGGGTGAATTACAGAAAGGTGTTGGGTTCTAGTTCTTCAATTTTCTGATTTAGTTATATGCTACTTTAACGATGTTTTTGTTTTGGTTTTTAGTATAAGCTAAAATATGGTCTGAGCTTGTATTCATTACAAGGAAAAGAGAAAAAAAAAAAAAAAAAAACAGCGTGCAATGAAAGGCCTGCAGTGCTGCAATTATAATTTAAACAACGTTGTCATGATCATACCATTAGTTGGATTATTATGGATCTGTTTTGTTTGAGGGAATTATTGGGAATCCATATTTGATTTACTTCATAATTTCATATTAGTTATTTGGTTCAAATGAAAGTAACTGGAAGATCAATTTAGCTAAAGGTATGTTGATTTGTTTGGATGCAATTAGATTCCAATATTGAGTTCAAACTCCACGGTTCTTCCCAAAACTCCCTCTTTTATCTTGTTTAAGGACCACTAAATCTTTATGAATATATAAATGTTGACATTTGAATGGTTTACTTACTAATTACAGGGAACATGCTCCTTCGATCATCTTCATGGATGAAATTGATAGTATTGGTTCTGCTAGAATGGAATCTGGATCTGGCAATGGGGACAGTGAGGTGCAGAGGACTATGCTCGAACTTCTCAATCAGTTGGATGGATTTGAAGCTTCAAATAAGATAAAAGTAACCATCTCTGACTTTGTTCAAATTAATTTTGAATCTTCAGTGAATCACACAAATTATTTGAACATTGTATTCGACAGGTTCTTATGGCCACTAATAGGATTGATATTTTGGATCAAGCTCTGCTCAGGCCTGGTCGTATCGATAGAAAAATTGAGTTTCCTAACCCCAACGAAGAGGCGCGTTTCTTAATTTTGGAATTGCTCTCCTTTGATGTGCCTAATTTAATCAATCTTCATATAGTTCTTTAAGCTCAATCTCTGATGAAATGCAATGAAATACTAACTTTGCCTGAGATTTTTTCAGTCCCGCTGGGATATTCTGAAAATTCATTCAAGGAAGATGAACTTGATGCGTGGAATTGATCTAAAGAAAATTGCTGAGAAAATGAATGGTGCTTCTGGTGCGGAGCTCAAGGTATCATTCATGTTCTCCTCTTCCGCATTATAATAGAGTGCTGCTATATTATCTGAAACATTAAGATCAAAAAATAATTGAGTGGCCCATTTCTTTAGGCGAACCAATCAACACTTTATGATTTTGGGCAATTACATTCACATACTGGCATGCATGTGGTGCAAATATTCTTTTGAACTTGTTTAGCCATTATTGTTATGGCAGATTTACGAACATAACATTGAACACTTACTTATTTGCATATCAAATAGGGCTGGTGTAGCTCTAGTGACGGACAAAATTTAGAGAATCGTTTTAGATGGTTTGGTCACATTAAACGTTGATCATCTGATGACCTGATTAGGAGAGTATATGTTTTAGATTCGACTTATGTTAAGAAAGGCAGAGGTAGACATAGGATGCAATGGAGAAATATGGCACTAAATAGGATGCAATGGAGAAAAAGGATTCATGTAGCGACCCCACGTAGTGGGATTAAGGCTTTGTTGTTGTTGTTGTTGTTGTTGTTGTTGTTGTTGTTGTTGTATAGCACCATGATCTTTTATGTCATAAAAATATCACTAATATTAGTTTATCTACAACAAATTACATTTTTTGCTTTGATGTGTTTTGATGTGATTTTTACGGTAGGGTATTTTATTAGTAAATTTGAAGATTGAAGTGTTATATAAATAGACACGAGCTATGTGGTTTGTACCCAAGTCCCCCTAATATTATAAGCTGGCATGTTGACTGTGTCAACATATGCACGCGAAAACTTAATACAGGTGCCTTTGGGACCTTATGTCAGTGGGGATCAGTGTTTTTGCTGCTCAACTGTTCCTTATTTTTTATTTTTTCTTATTTTCTATCTTTGGCTGTTATATGCATACCCCCCAATTCTTAGATATTTACATATCTAGCACCTAAACTTTACATTCTTCCTCAAAAAATGCCACCATTTTAACTTTTGAGAAGAGAAATACATCTTTTGTTGCATAGACCAGTAAAAATTGAAATTTAACATCAGAATCGAGTTGTATTGATGTTAATTGCCCTTTCTTTTTTGACTAGGTCTCTTTTGAGCAAGAGATTAGGAACACTGCATAATTGCATGATATTTGTATGGATATATTAATTTGAATTTCGTTTGTCAGGCTGTCTGCACAGAAGCAGGTATGTTTGCCCTGAGAGAGAGGAGAGTGCACGTTACGCAGGAGGATTTTGAGATGGCGGTGGCCAAAGTCATGAAGAAGGAGACTGAAAAGAACATGTCCCTCAGAAAATTGTGGAAGTAGTTTTCTCCTTAAAGTTAAACTATTGTCTGGATGCTCTGTTATCTTTTGCTTACAAGGGGAAAAGGTAACTGCTGCTTTGCTGGGATTAATGGAGTATTTCTAAAGTTATTGGGCACTTCGAATAACAAACATATCTTTTGTATTTTTATAATGTTAGTGCGTTTGTTAAGGTTAATCGAGGAGATCCTGAAAGCCGATGCACAACTGTTCTGACAGGCTGAGTTTTTCCAACTTGGGTGTTGTGGAAATATTTATTATTGTTAGTATTTTTTTTTTTTGATAATTTGACTGAATACATTACATTAGTCTGTTAGCATTTGCTTTTAATTTTTCATAAAGTATGGCAATCGCTATTGTGACTTGTTTTTTTTAATACGCACATCCAAATACACGCACACCACATATGCAAGACATTGAACTCACGACCTATTGGTTGAAAGATAAGCTCTTAATCACTAGGTTAAGGCGGCTTGCATTCACTGTCAAGATTAGAGATATTGTCTATTGATTTGATAGAGATGGGGTCATGAGTTGAGTAAGCGTTATTATCACCTAATTTGTATTTATTACATTACCTCAAGCTTCTTGCTAGGTTTGATTATAGACGGGTCAAATTTGAAATTCATATAACCCTCCAAATAACCGATCAAAGTTTTTTAAAATATTAATAACTTGATCCGGACTTAATTTGACTCAATTAGATTGAATTTGCTATCGTTGATTTATATCATTGAGACTTTCAATTTTGACTGTACGTTTATTGAAATCGGAATTTTGAATGATTTTTAATTTGAATTGAAATACTCGTTAAAAATTGCCTCAACTTTCTTGTCGAATGCCTTGTGATACGTGTTAAATGATAAATTTAGTAGACAACACATTAGTAATAATGGATGCAATTTCCAACCAAATACACAGATAGGAATAACTCAAAGCTTCATTGTTAAAAAAGTTGATTATGTGAAAAGAAATTCTGTATCACGATGCGGTAAACAGTTGATAGTTAAGAAGAGCATCAACCCTAAGGTGATGAGGCTCTTCTCAATGAGATTCTTATCATTGAATGTTTGCATTCAAGTGTAATATTTTCGTACTTTCTTGTAAATTTTTGGATTAAAATTATCCCCTCATATAAATAAGATGGTTTTATAAATAAAATACAATTTTTTTTTTTTCGTCTTTTTACATGCATGCCACCAATTCTTATTTATTTATGTATCTGCCACCTAAACTTTTCTTTTACATTTACATAACCTGGATATAACCTGCCTTTGTTTATATCTATATCATTCAATATTATATTAAAAATATCACCATCATTATCTTTTTAAAATTAAAACGTATAGGTTGTAAACAAGCCGAACACGAGCTGAGCCCGAACACAAGTGAGCCTTGGCTCAGCTCGTGTTCGGCACGTTTATATTTCGAACTCAAAAAATGTGTTTGTGTTCGGCTCGTTGCTTAGCAAACCAAACACGAGCCGTTTACGAACAAATAATCGTTTCAACAACCCTTATCACGTAGCCATAAAATGTTGGGACAAGATTTATATTAAAACATGTTTGAATCTAATTGAATAATGTGTGTGTGTGTGTGTGTGTAATTGATGAATAGTATTTTGAGCCGAACATGAACGAACAAATTTTTGTTCGTGTTCGGCTCGTTAACTTGGCGAATGAGCCGAACACGAGCTGTTCGCGAACAACAAGCCGTTTTGACATCCCTATTCATGTATATAAATATCAAACATTAGCTGTTAGACATGAAAACAAATGAGAATTTTGTGGTATGGATATAAATTTTTCAGATTAAGCAAAGATTAGTTGGTTGGTATAGAAATACATAGGATTTGGGTGGTGCATGTAGTAAATGCCCCTTTCTACAAATAATATACACCAAAACAAAATAAACGAAGACAATTTCCACCTATAAATCTCCCCCTTACTTTCAACATCATTTCAAATCAAAACAACAGTCTTCTTTCTTCTCTACTTTTTGCACTGCACAATCTCTTATAACATTCACCGGCATCTCTGGCTGCGCCGCCGGCGGTGCCACCAAAGTGGTCGTCTAACATAAATATCAGTCTAGTGATTGAGGGCCTCGTCCTTTGCACGTCCTGTACAAAGCTTGCAGGCTTCAACGGATCCATTAGTGTCGCTCCTCTTAGCGGTTTGTTCATCATCTTCAATTTAACTTTCAATTATTAGCATGCAAGTGTCAAAATGGTCCCTGACTCTTTATAGAGAGTCATTTTACTCTTTATAGAGAGTCATTTTAGTCCCAAAATTTATAAAAATATCAATTTAATCCCCAAGTTATTTTAATATAAATTGCATTAGTTCCTCAATAAATACTATTTTAGCAATTTTATAAACTCTGGGATTAAAACAGCCTCATATAAAAATGTTCAGAGAACTACATTGACATTTTACTCATTTACATGCATATCACATAATTATTATCTATTTAAAATGCACAAATCTCTAACATTTTTTAAAAGTGAGATACATATTTTCAAGCATATATATTAAAGTATTATATATGTAAATACCATAATTCAAGTATCAACCCCTAACATTAATGGTATTTTTAATATGATTTAGACATCAAAATATCATATAAATAAACATAAACATTTAAAAATCAAATATGGGATAAAAATTATAAATTTTATAGTTAGAAACTTTAAATATTTGTTGAAATAATCCCCTCATAAAAATAAGACCTGAGACTTATCTGAAATTTTTCATAGATTCTGAAACTGAAATTTTCAGTATTTTTTGACGCTTTACTCTGTATATAGAATATACTGCAAGCCAGATGCAATTTTAACATACTACATCATAACATTCTGATCCAATCTTTTTTTGGTAAAACTGCAATCATAGCACACAATTCTAATGTATTTACATATATCACATCTAAACTTTCATATTTACATACAGACTATCTGGTGTTTTAAATCTAAGCATGCAAATGTGTGTATTTCATTTTAAAGAACAACAATAGTCTTATTTCTATGTGATATTAAATACCTGAGTGATATGTGTGTCAATATAAAAGTTTAGAAGTGAACTATGTATATATACATGAGATATGTGTGCTATTTATTTACATATCTAACAAAATTTTCATCTGACATAAAAAATACCACCATTCATGCATAACATGATATGTATATAAAAATTGAAGTTTAAATGTTAGATATGTAAGAATAGCAATTGAAAGGTATGTATGTAAATCTTACAAATAAATACTGAAAAAATGTACCTTTCACAGAGGCTGTAGTGAAGCTCCTCCGCTTCAAGAGGCCACTGAGGCATATATCGACCGTTGATCCTACTCTGTAAGAATAAGAAACCAACGGAGTTAGCAGCAGAAGTGAAGACTGGATGATAACGGCTATTTTATCATTCGAATTTCTAGCATTCCTCCCGAAACAATAGAGAGATGCAGAGTAAACAATCTTCCCCTCAACTAATACGATAACTGACATTGGTATGAGCAACTTGTCCAAACTGGAAGGTGAAAAATGTCTACACTGCCGGTTTCATCAAGTTCGAATACCCCACAACCGGTTTATGGCCCATGTTGATTGATTCATCTGAAAAATCAAAAAAAAAAATGAAAAATAATATACATATTATACCTGAACTTCTAGATATTTAAATATCATATAATTAATTTTTTTATAATTAGTTCTAATATAGCACTCAAAACTTTATTATTTACAAAACTAACGCCCGCCCTGTTTCATCCTTGTCTTCAAATTCTAACTCAAAGACCCATGAATTTTGGTCTTCGAGTTAGAATTTGAAAAAAAACGAATGAATTTGGATGTTAGCTTTGTAAATAACAATTTTTTGTGCCCTTATCCTTTAATTATATAACACCTTAATGGAAATTTTTATGTCATTTTGAGATTGTTGTGTTATATTAATAAACATAAGGACTTAAGTATCAGATATGTGCATGGGTTAGAATTTAGTAACTAATATGTATGTAAATCTTTCAAAAAGGAAAAAAAGAGAGAATATAAAGAAAGGTGACGAGTTTCTAAGAGTTTTGGTTCAGTTAATAAAGATGCAGTAAGAATAGGTATTGCCAAAACAAGCCTTAAAACAATAGCATAAAAAGTAGAGAGAAAAAAATTGCTATGAATCTCCACCAACCTCTAAAATTTGCAAATTTGACCCTACTTAGCAGCAATAATAATAATAACAATAGTAATAAAAATAATAATTTTAAAAAATAAGTACAGAGTTGTGTACTCATTAAAAAAAAGTGCATTTACATACACATACCACCCAATTATTATGAATTTACACATCAAATAACTAAATCTTACTTTTTACATTTATACTGTTGTGAAAAACGACGGCAATAAAGCAAAAAATAGAACGAGTAAAATTGCACGCAAAAAAACACCAAAGCGACACACAGATTTACGTGGTTCGACAAATTTACCTACGTCCACGGAGCTGCTGAGGATTTTATTTCTTCGAGGAATTACACCGTCGAGTGTGCTCGATGTGTGCTCGACGTTTACAAGAAAATTTTTATTTCCTTTCTCTCTCTTCCTCTCTTTCCCTTAGCTCTGAAGAGGACTTGGTTTGGCCTTGCTTGGCTTTACTTGGCATGGCTTGGCTTGCTTTTGAACCAAAAGAGACTATTTATAGAAACCATAAGAGTGATAGATGGGAGGTAGGTGAGCGGTACGTGAGATATGGTAGGTGAGCGGTATGTGGGTGTGGTAGTTGAGCAGTAGAAGGGATACTTAATTATGAAACTAATTAAATTTGGTGGACCGTTTCTCCATATTAACCAACATATACCATCCAAATCTTTCATATCAAATAAAATATACCACCTTTTTAACTTTTAAGAAGTGAAATACACCTTTTTCATGCATAGGTAAGGTGGTATGCATGTAAAAATTGAAATTTAGGTGTTAGATAAGTAAACAAAAAGGAATTGTTTAAGAGATTTACACCATTTCCCACTATGAAGCTTTATCCTCTTCATTTCAATCCTAACACTTAACAATATGTCAACAATTACTATGACTTAACAAAATTTAGCATATATATCATGTCAAGTATGTTTCAGAATTGAAAAACTTCAAAATTTATAAAATTTACCCTACCTGTAGCCAAAGAACCCATTTATTTCTTCAACTAATTTTAGGTAACATTCCAATAAAAACAAGATGGCTCACCATCAATCTTTTACGGCAGCAACTTAATTTTGATCCCAATAATCCCGATATTCCTCTCCCAGTCCAGCAATAAGCTCCTTGTAGAACCGCCCATCAATCACTTCCTTCTGTCTCATATCCCTCAGCAGCACTACAGCATCACCCGCCCTTCCTTGCCGGCAAATCTCCTCTACCACCGTTCTGCAAGTAATGAAGTCCGGGCACCGCCCCATTCCAACCACCTCCCACATAACAGCCACCGCCTCCTCCACCTCACCGGCCATTGATAAGACACTCACGAGCGAATTGCAAGCTCTTGTGGTCGGAACCAACCGCTTCTCTCTCATCTCCACATAGAGTTCCTTAGCGTTCCGCGTTCTCCCCTGAGAACAGAGCCCGTGCACCAAATAGCTGTAGGTATGTTCATCCGGCACTACACCATAGATTGGAACCATCTGGTGAAATATACGAAGAGCGTCGTTGAGGTGAAGGGACAATACATACCCTTTGATCATGGCGTTGAGGGCGTATATGTCAGGTGCGACACCAGACCCTACCATCTGACGAAATAGGGAGCGGAGGGCGTCCATGTATAGATGGTGGATGTAGGAGTTCGCACCACGGTGGCCCAGAATAGCGTTAAAGAGAAGACGGAAGGTACGTGTGGTCGGCTGGGCGGCGGATCTGGAAGAGCGCATGATCTTGTAAACTCCGATGGCTTTTGAGACCCAACGTGCCTCAGAATAGAAATGAATTAGGGCATTGAAGAAGGCCTCGGGGAGGGAAAGAGAGGAGATCGAGAATGCAAGGGAGGCCGCGGAGTCCATTTCGCGGTAGAGATGGGCTGTACCAAGGCGCTTGACAGCGATGAGGAAGGGAGAAAAGGCGGTGGAGTCACCATGTCGGACAAGGTTGGGGCGATGAAGAGTGCAATGGAGGAGGGGAATGCAAAGGCGAAGGTCGTGGAGGCGGGCGATGGCGGCGGATAAGTCCGATGAGGTGAAGCGCGGCGGTAGAGATGCGATCGCGGCGGATATTTGAGATTGGTCCGGCGGAGGGTCTCTGAAGTTCTTCTTCCTCCGTCGGGGGCCGTGGGTGGAGATTCTCGTTGTGGAAAAAGGGATTGCATGGTTTGTTGGATCTGAAGAGTGGGGAGAGATGAAAGTAGGGCACCGGAACTTAAGGAGGGAGAAGGGGAGAGGAGAGGAGGAGAAGAATGGAGACCGGAGGCTTCTCAGAGCTCGAATCATTTCTGGTGGATGCTGAAGTTATTCCAGCTTCAAAAATCTGCAGATTGCAGAGTTGAAATAATGGGGAAAATATTATTTAAAAAAAAAAGCATAACAATCATTTAAAATTTTAAATATAACATATTAACCTTCAAAATTTTAATTATAATAATTTAATCACTCATAATTATTTCACTAATAAAATTTTTCCATGACTAACTATGGAGCTCTGCATGCGGACTTCTAGTAACATGCCCTCACGTAGAGATTATTTTGAGGTTATTGACCTAAAACTATAGAGGTTATTTTGGGGTTTTTTGGGGGGTTATCGTGTTATTTAATGCATTGGGTTATTGGAATAGAGCAGCAGAGATTATTAGGGGTTATTGAAGTGGAACCGCGGAGGTTTTTGAGGGGTTATTTAAAAGTTATTGAGCAGTTATTGCGGCATTATTGAAGTTAATACTCTAATAACTTCCTAATAACTCTCCCAAATAACAATCGCAATTCCACTCCAATAATCTCTGCGGTTCCACTTTGATTTTTTTTAGGTGGACCCGATATCACACACATCGTGGCATATTACTGGAGTCCGCACGCAGAGCTGTGTACATACTTCGTATATAAAAATTGCGATAAAATAGTGGGAAAAATTTTTTAAAAAATTAAGGCATTATATTTAAAATTTAGATGATTGAAGCATTGTATTTAAAAAGTTATTGGTATTTAAATATAATAGAGAACTTAATTTATTATTATTATTCATTTATTTATTTTGCTTGACATTTAAACTATTAAATATTTATATGATATAAAAATAATTCGTAAATTTATAGATAATTTTGACATTTACAAATATATGTATGAGAAGACATCAAGTCTTTTATAAATTAAAATTACCGGTTACATGCAAAAAAAAATCATAAATAACTCGAATATTTAATTTTTAATCATTTAAAACTTAGCATAGTTTAAATTTATTAAATATATATACTTTATACAAGCCGATGGTGTCAAAAGTTAACCCGACAAGCCAACTCGAGCTGAACCTAACTCCAAAAATTCATATTTGGGTTGACCCAAAAAATTTTCAAACCAGGTTCAAGTTCAAAATCTCAACTCTTTGGTTCTTCGGGCTGGATTTGTGTTGACGTGCCAAACCAAAAATAGCTGACCAATGACAAATTGACTTGAAGCCAACCCACCAACCCGAAATTAACCCCCAAAATCATAATCCAATTTTGACCCAAATAGCAATTATTCTTTACTTTAAACGGGTTATATGGGTGGAGTTTGAGTTGGAAGTTTGCAGGCGGGTCGGGTTCAGATTGGCATTTTTTCACCCGTATAACATGAGAGTCAAGTGCATGTCAAACCTATTCAATGCGGGTGTCGATTTCATTTCAAATCCAAACCCGAACATTTGACTCGAACTTACAACCCTAAATACATCTACTAAACAAGCAAATGTTTTTAAATACATTTTTTTAATTCACCAAATCAGAATTTACAATAAATATAAAATTTTGAGGGTTAGAAATGTAAATATATAGGAGTTGTGTGGTATATTCATATAATATTTCACATCAAGAAGGATAAAGGCTTGATGTCGTTGTTGAAGTATCTAACTGAGTTTCAATCAATTTAATATCAATAACAACATGAAACAAGTAGTCAATCTCTGCATGAAAACATAAGAACAAAAAAACTAAACAAATATTGAACACTGCATTGCATAAACAACCACAACCTCAGTGTGCCTACAAGCCATGCATAAAGACTAGAATTTTAAATATACAAAGGAAGATTTACATACATACCCCTCAATTCATATATATTTACATATCGAAAACCTAAACTTCAAGTTTTACATTCATACCACCTTACCAAAGCATGAAAGGGCGTATTTAACAATTTAAAGTTAAAGTTGTGGTACTTTCTATGTGATATGAAAGATTCGAGTGGTATTAATGTCGAAAGCAAAAATTAGAGTGTTAGATGTGTAAATACATAGGAATTGAGTGGCATGTATGTAAATGCCCCAGACATAAAATTTGTCTTCACTTCCTCAAATCCCTCATTGAAATAGTGTGCTCTACTTGAACAAAGGAGCGAGATCTGGATCACTCAGGTCCAGATCTAACCAACCATACAGACGCATAAACTCGATCACATTTTCCGGCGGCTCTATCGCTCGAGGATTCTTCGGAACGAAGCCGTGCAATCTCTGAAGGTCTCGAGCAAGCCATCTCATATAAATTGGGTCCAATGGAGGCTTAACCTTCACCAGAATCTCATCACTTCTCTTCTTCTCCTCTTTTACAGGCTTATTTCCCATGCTTCATGAACAAAAAGACCAGGAAGGTTTTAAGATTGTGAGAGGAAGAATGTTGGAGATAAAGTAGAGTGAAGTTCAAATCTTAAGTATGATGACATAAAAGTAAAATACATTTACATACATACCACTCAACTCATATGTATTTACATATCTAACACCTAGCTTAATTTATACATATATGACATCTTACCTGTGCATGAAAAATGTGTATTTCATTTTTTTTTTTTCAAGTTAAAATGGCGCTGTTTTTAATATGATATGAAAGGCTTGTGTGTTACAAATGTAAAAAGTAAAGTTTGGGTGTCATATATGTAAATAAAAAGAAATTGGGTGATATGTATGTAAATTCCCCTTATTTATACATACAACTCAATTCATATGCATTTAAGATTGTAAGATTGAAGGTCTGAGAAGGTTAAATATTACAGACTAGGTAGAGTGAAGTTGAAAATCTTAAAAATAATCATAAGAAAGCAAAATAAATTTACATACATACCACTCAATTCATATGTATTCACATACCTAACACCTAAACTGCAGTTTTTACATACACGCCATCTTATGCATAAATATGTGTATTTCAGTCTTTAAGAGTTAAGATGGTGGTGTTTCTGATGTGATAAAAAAGATTTGTGTGGAACAAATATAAAGATTATGGTTTTAGATTCGTAAATAAATAGGAATTAGGTGGTATGTATGTAAATGCCCTTTATTTATAGAAATACCACTCAATTCATATGTATTTAAGGTTGTGAGATTGAAGGTTTGATAATGAAGAATATTAGAAATAAGGTAGTGAATTTAAAAATCTTAAGAATAATAACAAGAAAAAAAAATACATTTATATACATACCACTCAATTTATATGCATTTATTAGAGGTGTAAGTCAGCCAAGCCAACTTGTGAGTCAGCTCATGCTCAGCTCGATAAGTGGCTCATGAGCTGAGCTCGCTGACAAGCCCAGCTTAAGCCAACCCCGACTCAACTAGTTAGCTACTGAGTCAGCTCATTTAAAAAAATATTAGTATAAATATACTCAAAAGAAATTAAAGTCCTATAAATTGTCTTTGAATTATTAAAAATGTTTAAAAAATAATATTTTATATTTATATCAAGTTATTTTTATTATTTATATCATAATTGTTCATTTTATTTATCATTTTATTTTAACACTAGTTTAAATTAGTATTGTTTGTTTCTCTATTATAATAAACAAGCCGACCCACACTCGTAGACTTAAGCTCAAGCTCGAACTTGATTAATTAATCAAGCTCAAGCTCAAGCTCAAGCCGAGGGTGGCTTGAGCTCAATTCAACTCCTTTACACGCTAGTATTACATATCTAACATCTAAAGTTCAATTTTTACATACTCGTCATCTTATATATGCATGAAAATGCACCTTTCACTTTTTAAAACTTAAAATAGCGGTATTTTTTATATGATATAAAAGATTTATGTGGTACAAATGTAAAAAAGTAAAATTTTGGGGCAGAGATGTAAATAAATAAGAATTAGATGGCATGTATACAAATGCCCCTTATTCATGTAATATCGAAATGCTTTTTATTTATGCATTGACATCAAGGCCTTTATTTTTTTTTTTTCAATTAATGAACTTGTGCATTTGCCATTGCTATGATCGAATGTAAATTTCACGAAGGTGAAAAATAAGGATTAGAATTTTGTTGCATATTACAACATTTTGGTGAGAATTTAAAATAGGAAATTATTAATTTTATTAATAGCTAAGATTTTGATGTTATGCATGCAATTGTCTAATATAATAAGAGTTTGTTTGAGACAGCTTTCAGTCTGTTTTGCTTTTAATACCGCCACCATAGTTTTGTTTTAGAAATTGTTTTCTCACTATTTTTTAAAAATTTTTGTGGTAGAAAGCTGTTTTTTTCAGCTTGAACTGTTAAAGTGTGATGGTCATCAGAAAGTTACGGTTTGACTTTTTCTAATTAAAATCAATTTATAATAGTCATTGCAGCTTTTTGAAAAACACTTTTTTTCTACAGCTGCAGCTGCTGCAAACAGATCCTAAATAAAGAGGGAAGGTTGTTATGAATGTTGGGATCCTAATTGGGGTACTTTCAAGTCATAAAGCAATGTAGATAAAATTTTTTTACAAATATGATGGGATGATGCTTTTGAGTCATAAAGCAAAGGTGAGTATTCACAAGAAGTTCATTATAAAAAAATTCTTAATCTTACTCTTAGAATTCCTATTGATAGCATAAATAATCAAGTTGAAAATAGATCTGTGTAGTTAGAATTCAATTTAATATATCTGTGTCTATAATCGAAATATTAAACACTTGATATTTCTAATAATAAAAATTTCGTTTGAGCCTATTGAAAAAACAAAAAAAGCCCCCATAAAGGAAAAACTTTTGACTTCACCACTGCATACGATGGCTCAGAGTTAGCATAAAACTACAATGCTAAAATTTGAGGCTTATGAATTACAAATGATGAACTTTTTTCTCAAAATAAAAAAATAAAATACAGAAATTGTCAAAATAATAAAACGATTGCACATCACCTATTTATGTAACTCCACTAGAAATTTTTCAAAACTCCAAAGCGACCAATGTTAGCCAACAGCCCACCATACATAAATTTGAAAGGCGCGTGAGTTCCTCTTAAAATTGTCTTCTAAGTTCAATCATTCAATCATCACAACAACTACATAACTCTCTTGTAGGTATTGTTGAAAAAATACTTCATCAATCACTCCACATCCTTTTCAATAATTTAGAATTCATTAGAAAGATATCTCAATTGTTCTATTCAAATATCTTCAAATCTCCAAAAGAATTGTAGCATTCAAATATCTCCTAATCTCCAAAAGTTAAAAGATGTTCCTTTAAATCCAAAGCATTTATGTTTGTATAAAAATTGTGTGCCTCTTTTCTCAATAAATTCTCATTTGACAAATCCAATGGAATAACATCTCAAAATTCAATTATCTTCATTCTAAATGCACTTAATTCAATCAAAGCCTATATACCACTTTTTGTTGTCATCTTCCGATGTATTTTTTTTTTTTTTCCATCCTTACTGCCAAGCAATTTATATAAAAAAAAGAGCCAACTTTAATCATTTTTTACCATCATCCATGCAAAATTTGGCATCAATACATAAATAGAAAAGTAAGAGTGTCAAAATAGTCATCTTACTCATTCGGACCATAAAATTGTCAATTTAATCCCATAATCTTTTAATATGGGCTGAAATAGTCACCACGAATGACTATTTCAACTTCAATTTAAATAGCATGGAGACTATTTAGACAGTTCTATAAACTCTGGGACTAAAATGACTTCATTTAAACGGTCAGATACTATTTTTCACTTCACTCCATAAAGAAGATAATCCCAAAGATGAGAACATATAAATATTATGCATGAATCATACTTTGGCAGATAGAGAAGTATCCCCTCACCCTTATTTACCCTTGCTTACTTTCTCCTAATACACTTGAACATTTTCTGCCGGACAATTCCTTCAAACGCAATCATATCAATAAGAACAAACTATCCTCATCAGAATACTCAATTACTCATTCTAAAACAGCTTTTCTGATTCCACCATTAGAATTCCTGAGGAAGTTTCTTAAAACCCTAGCTGTCTTCTACCAGTCGTACTAAAGAAAGATAAAACAAGCTCAGAGCAAACGCGAAGCAAGTATTTCGGATCCTCCGCAAGAATTCATAAACAAGAACGCATGGGAAAAGAAGAAAGGTATGCAGGGAGAAGATTTCGCACCTGTAATTGGGGATCACGCTCGAAGACAGCTCTCGAGCCCTCGTCGACTCGGAACCTAATCTCCTTGATTAATATATTGGCTGTTATTTTGTATTTGGAAAATTTACATATATATCACATTACTTTTGTATATTTACATATTGAACAGCTAAATTTACTTTTACATGAAAAAGTTGTATTTCACTTTTAAAAATTTAGTAATATTATGTAATTTAATGTGATGTTAATGCTTTCATTCTTTCAATGGCATGCATGTGAATATCAAATTTTAGATATTTAATGCGTAAATATAAGAATTGTGTGGTGTCTATATTGAATTGGATTAAATTGTCCTTGTATTTAATTTAAAATTAGTTTTCCATGTAAAAAATTTATATTTCAATATATTTAAGAAAATTAAACTATCTTTTAAGTGCAACATGATATAAATTATATTAAAATATTTCTTTTTTTATTTAATGCCTTTTTTTATTCATAACTTAAAAACTTAGTTTGATCCATAGAAAGTTATAGTGCAACCCTCTCAGCATCATCATATTGTGATTAGATTGATTGATCTCATACCAGCCAATGTCAGTTATGTAGGGCAGTCCTTTTGGTTAGTAGATCTGAGTTAAGGTAACTCTCTTGATGATTTTTTGGTTAGTAGATCTGAGTTAAGGTAACTCTCTTGATGATTCTTTCTCCCAGCATAATGCATCACACACCGAAAAATGATATTATTTTCTCAAGTTCTTCAATTTTGTTGGTCGAATCTCGCCTCCATAAGAACCAATGTCTTAGCTTAGTAAGGTTATGTAAGATTATTGTCTATATAATTATTCCCTAGAGTTATTCATCGAACATTTGTGAGTTAGGAATGCAGTAATTAATTTAGCGTAACTTAAACTTGTAACAATTGACATGGTTAGTTGATGTCGATTGAATTTCTTAGTCCAATCAATTCAGTATTTCAGACTAATTTAGGATTGGTCCATGGGCACATTTCCATTTGTTTAGCACATTGAAAGGCTATGTATGAATGATATATGTTTCTTCATCAGGTTCGTACACCTCAAGCTAGCAATAGTTGACCATGTGGTTTCATGCCTTGGCTGGGTAAATCTAGAGTATTATCAATGCAACTATTCTATAATGTGATCATTGACATTGATCATTCCTTTCCACAAGTTTAGCTCAAGATCCATTAAAAGTCATTGTAAGTCCTCTGTGACACCATCATGATGTGATCTTGTTCATTGATCTTCGCAACAGACACAACTGTTGATGTGAGTTAATGTTTTGGGTTAGTAATTTTGAATTAAGGTAAATCTTTTGATGATTCTTTTGTTTGGTTTATCTCATCACACACCAAATATATGATATGTTGCTTTCTCAGGTTCGTTGGTTTTGTTGATTTTGATACCGACCTTAACAAAAACTTGTGTCTCGACTAAGTAAATTTACAGTGGGTCCTAGTATGGTCATTGAACGCCTTAGAGTTAGAATTATTGCACTTGTCTAGTGTGTACTATAAGCAAACAAGCTCGCATGGATATTCGTTGTTTGTACAAGGCCTCCAATATGGCCCCGCATGAAGTAACTAGGTGCTTTACCATTTAATTAAGGGCCCCAATATGGCCCCCACACAAAGCAACTCAGGTTAATTGCTTTTATTGTATTTTTGGGTGCTGTAAAATAATGAATTTGCTAATGAAAATTAATTTTGGAGCGAGAAAAATTTTTGTCAGGTGTCTTTCTTGGTTCGGTCATCAAATACCCAATAAAATTAAAAAAATAAATATTCCCTCCCTCTCGATTCATTAACCTTGGTTCCCTCGATGGATTCGACGAGTCGATGCCTTTGCTAAGTAAGTTCAGTAGAGATTCAGTGCAACAACTCTCTGATATTAGTCATTGTGCACAACAGAAAGAAATCTTAGAAGCCCAAAGTCACATGGTTCACTTCCAAGACTAAAGGGTCGACTCTTAAGATAAATGCAAGTTCCAAAACTTTCTATCTTAAACTGACACTTGACTAGCTCTTTGATTAGATATAAGTCTCTGTATTTTCTCTACTGGTCTAATCACCTTTGTTCACTTATTTGGTTGAAGGTGAGTTCATGTTCCTTTCTTCCTGATATATTACAGTACATGATACAAAGTGATGTAAAAACGACATTAAATAATGTAATATGAAATAAAATGAGCAAAATAAATCAAATCAACATTTTTTTAATTAACTTTCAGGTTATAAGTGAATTCATGAGATTTTTTATCTTGATCTAATCACTATATTGATCTTTTTGGGTTGGATGTGAGTCCATATAATTTTTTGTCTTGACGTGTTCCAGTAAATCAACTTTCCCTTTGATTAACCCTTAAGTTAGATGTAAGTTTGTATGGTTTTATATCATGGTTTAATCATTGTATTCTCCTTTTTTGGTTGTATGTAAGTTCATATAATTTTCTATCCTGATGTGTTTAGGTAAACACAATTTTAATATCGTCGATCATTAGGATTTTGTGCACCACTGCACCATCATTTGATTGCTTTCGTTGCCTTTTTTCTTGTGTTAGAAGTAAGTCCTCAAGTAGCCTCCTTTCCTATTATTTCAACTAAACACTTCTAGGCAATGGTTAGATAAATTCTCAAAGTGGATTTTTAATGAATCCCACCAATAAGGAATGCAAAACTCAAAAATCTTGAACCCCCCCAAATCTTCAATCACTCAAATCAAAATTTCAATCCTCAAAGCATCTTAAGAGATTCAAAACTCAAATCCTAAATGTTAATACCCTCACATTTGAACTTGTTTTATCGCTTCGTTTAATGTCAATATGGTGTTGTACCTTGAATGATAGTCACACATTTTGAAAGTTCAATTTTTTACATCTTTTTTTTCAACTCCTAATTCAGTTCAAATATTTAGGACAAACCTGAAATAAATATCATATAATAGAAATCATGAATAATTAACTTCAATCAAAATAAAAATTTGAACTGAAACGCAATACGATTAGAGAATATTATAAAATTATAATTTTTAAGCTAAAAAAACTAGTGTTTGAAATTTATTTTATGAACAACATTCAGTTCATTATTAATGTACGAAGAACATGCAATAAGTTTAGATTGCTATTAGATAACATTTTACATGAATTTTTTTTCATGACAACCTTTCATGTTTGAGAATTAGACCCATATATATACATATTTTTATCGGTGTTAATTTACAAAACGTATTTAGGAGATGTGTCCAGATCATCAAAATCTTTCAAAGGAGCCCATTCATACAAAAATTAGACTTCATTTTAGGGTTATTTATCATACAATAATTTTTATATTAATTATGATAAATTGTACGATATAACTTTTTTGCCCTCGAAATAAACTAATATCAACTTCAAATTTAATATACAGTCAAACTGAGCTAAAAATATTCAAATCGATTAATTTGAAACCCTTGTGAACGTTAGTAAAAATGCTCAATTTTCTTCATAATAGGAAAAGGTTGAAACCTTCACAAGAAATTTCTTAGCACAGGAATCATTCCAACCAAAATTTAATAGCACCATTTGATTCATTGAAATTTTCTCTTCTAGGTGATATAAGATTGTTATTTTGACCATAACCTTCAAATTATAATCTGCCGCACACCCAAGCCTCAAGGTGGCACACTTGCGCCACCCCAACACACTCGGAGCACTTGAGCCACCCCGACATCCTAAGGCAAGAGAAAGCGGCGCCCCTTGGGTGCGCACACACCACCCCGACAGAGAGGGCGATGTAGGTACATTGTTGCTGATACAATCTCTCCCGCTTGATTTGGACTTCTATCGACGCCTCCCTTTGTCAACCACTACCTATAATTGACTCCTCTTGGCCTCTAGACAGAGACACTCCTCACTCTCGCCTCTCCTCCCTCCCTCAGGCGTTCGATCATTCGTGTGGTATGCTTAAAGAGTTCTTTGATTTTCCTCACTATATGCTTCTTCTTCTTCTCCATACTTCATTCCACTTCATCTTCCTTACAATTCATTCTGCTCCATCTCATCTGCACTTCATTCAACCTTCAGCTTCTCTACAAATCATTCCACTTATTCTTCTCCACACTTCATTTTATCTTCTTCTTCTTTATTGTTCTATACTCTCCTTCATCTATATATAGTGCAAGCTTGACTTTGTTAGAACCTTGATGATTTCAACCTTCAACTAAAATTGAACTATATCTTTGAATATTCTTGATAATTATTACTACTGGAAGGAATTTTAATACTCAGGTGCATGTAACTTCTAGGCTCATGGTTAATTTTGCCACTTATTTTTTATGATTAGATGCTTTGTGCTACTTCTATTATTGCTCCCCATTTCATTTTTGATTTGTTTGAGGAAGGGATTCTCTGGTTTTCTTATTGCTTGGTTTGTGTTTTTGCAAATGGATGTTGAATTGTTGATTTAAGGAGCCGATTTGCTGCTGATTGCGGTGGACTAATTTTTTGGATTGCATGTTGTTTGTTTTTCTTATGTAGTGGTTACCGCTCCAATTAGAGGTTCATCCATTCTTTGCAATTTCTACATTCCGACCTTCTGGATTCCCTGCTTATTTTTTGTAGTTCATTAAGTTGGTTCTTTGATGTAATTTATTTTTTGTTGCTAGTTTGTTTGTTTTTTATGTGATATTGAGTTTAGTTGTTTGGATAATTTTCATGTAATATTTTATATATATATATATATATATATATATATATATATATATATATATATATATATATATATATATATATATATATATATGCCACCAATAAAATTTTATCATCCAACATGAATCTCGAAGCAATTTTTTTTGACAAGAAACATTCAAACTTCGATGAAGAGTTATCTATATCTCCGATTTCAGCAAACTTATAGTTAAACTGATCGACTCGATAAGTCAGACCTAATGATATGAAATTCAGTCAAATCTGAGTCAAATCAAGCCCATATCAAATCATTAATCATTATTGGAGGATTTCCGGAAGCATTTGAAAGGTCAAACGGATGTCAAATCTAGCGAGTTCATAGTCGAATCGAGCATCTCGACAAAACGAATCCAACGAGCTCAAGATTGCTTAATTCTGACATTGTTAAGGCACTCAAATGTCCATCAAACGTAATATGATCACTGAAATCTCTCTGGACCGTTCGATCAAAATGATTTATATTATTGTATTAATTGCACCCAAAACACTATAAATAGAGTTCTACCCTTCACATGTAGAGGGAGAAGACTGGAGAGAAAACTTGAGGCTTTGAGAAAGAGTTCAAGTTCAACATCATATCTGCCACCGCCGACCACCGCCGACCTCTGTAGACCACCGCCGACCACCGTCGATTATCGCTGATCACCGCCAACTTCCGTCGACCACCGCTGACCATCGTCGACCACTGCCTACCATCATCAACCACCGTCGATCACCGCTGACCGTCATCCACCGTCGATCATCGCCGACCACCGTTGATCGGACACCGTTAGACGACACTGTAATATGAAAATCTACTAATCCTTTCCCGTCTGTAATCATCAACATATAGTGAATTTTTATAACTGGGTCAGATCCCGTGATTTTTTCCATTTACGAGTTTGCCACATAAAAACTTCTGGTGTCATCACTTGTTGTTTCAATTTCATCTGAGTGCGTGGTGACTCATCATGCAATGCTAAGAGGATAATACATTATTCTAACTCCGCGAATTTTCTAGCATGCATTGTATATATATATATATATATATATATATATATCCATTTAGAAAAATATTATACAACAATAGTTACTAAAAAGGCCAAAGCCGGCCTAGGACGGGCACCAACCCTACTTATATTTCCTTCTACGCTCTCTCTCTATGCTGATCCGATCAGACCAACACAACAACACAATGGTCGGAATGAGAAGAGATCGAGTCGGCGGCGAGTTCTTGGAGTCGATCTACTCGGTCCTCGTGCTCGCCCTTGTCCTCCTGGCCTGCGTCGAGCTCGGCGACGCCGCCACCGCCGTCGACGTCTACCGCCTGATCCAGTACGACATCGCCGGAGTCCCATTTGGATCTCGCCTCGCCGGTCTCAACCACCACGCCGGCTCTTCCTTCTCTACAACCAACGCTGATCTCTCTCGTACCGCTGTCATACTTCCCGTGCGCGAACTCAACCTCACGCTTCTCAATGGTAATCCTAAACAATTAATTAAATCGCGCTTGCAGTGATAGTATAATTTACTCAACACGGATCCATCTAGCGCTCGAAACCATGCACATGTACTTTTCATTAATGTTTTCCTTGCTATTTCGCAGTCTATTCTTGCACGGTAGACACTTACCCTTTTTCTTATGATTAAGGGCTTGTTTGGTTAGAATTAAAGATTTTCAAGCACTGATTTAATGTGTAATATTCAAGTAGGATTTAGAAAGAACAATGAACTAAAGCAAAATTGATGCAGAGAACATATGTGACATGATCCAAACATCCTTATCCACCCCTCCCATGGAGCACACATTTATTTTCAGCTTGATGACATATATGGCTATTGATACACCTTAGATAATATTATCCATTAAAACCATTTATGTTTGAGTGCCATTTCTCCAGAGTACTATAAACTTTCAGCATTTGTTGGATAACCTAAATGATTGCGACATGTTAGATTGAGCATAATGATGTAAAAACGAAACAATAATAAACATATGTATTGGGCAAGAAGTGCAACGTAATGATGAAATGATAGTAATTAATGAAACTACAATAAAGCACTACAACAAGCAACAGTCATTTGTTATCAACAATGCTAAATATATATTGCTGAATTTATACCCATAAAGTAAGAATTGCTCTCAATGTTGACCAAACAGTTTGAATGACAAGGGCTTTGTTGTTTGTAAAATTTCTTTCGACAATAAGGATTATTAAGGTACTAAAGACAATGGCATCAAATTTTGCCAAGTGTATAAATGAATGGCGTACAAATGCGGGCCAAATAGTTATTGCAATTTTATGGCATTAAATATTGCCTTTAAATTGCTCTCCAATTAATGCTTCTAAGTCAAGGTCATCATTAAGTAGCTCAACTTCTGCCAAATTTCAATCGTTCTTCATCTCTGATTTTGACATATTCAAATATCTATTATCACTTTGATATCATTCTATGAGGTTATGTAATATTGTGCAAACAATGACAATATCTCCCTATTATTTCAATCAAAATGGCCGCATGAGTGTTAGGATATAATTTATCTTATTCTAGGTTGCAAATGTCCTTTAAATAATTCTTCTAAGATGACCTTGTGATTATATATATCTCAGACATTGTTATATTTACATTCCACCCTACTATAATAGTTGGTAACATGGTAATTGTAGCCTATAAAAGGTGCGAGAAACATATTTATATTCCATATTCTGAGTCTAGAAAGAAATATTGGCAAGTTTGAACATGAAACCTTCCTCTTCTAAAGTTTATCACATTTTACACACATCTTCTATCGAGCTTTCTCATTTTGATGCTACATATCAACAATTTTCTATCAAATGAGACAACAACCATGCAATATTTAAAATTTTGCAACTGGATATTGAGGATAGGTGAGGCGCAAGCCTTGAGGTAGAATGAGGTATAAGCCTCATAATTTGAAAATTTCCTAGTGAAAATAACGGGTGCACGCACGCACGCTCGCGCAACGTCATAATTTACAAATATATAAAAGACATATTAACATCGTTCCACGGTAGAAAGTAATAAATTACAAAGAGTATCAAAGACACAAAATAAGGTTAGCATGAACTCCTATTGTCCAACTTAATATTAGGAGAGAAAGCAAGAAGGCACTGCTTATATGTGAAAACCTTAATGAGGTTGAAGTTATTGAGAAATTGAGGGTTTCAACAAAGGGAAGAAAGCGACTTGAAGAGAGGCCCAATGTAATGTAGAGAAGGCATGACGAGGAAAGATGAGAAACAAAGAGAGCAATAGAGTTATAGGGCGAGGGGGAGACCGATGCGAGAGATTAGAAATTGCCAAATTGAGTAAATCATGTATTTTTCAGGATTTGTTAAATTCGGTTAAATATTGATTTTTTAGCACCCGCTTTAAGATCCCTTTTCAAACCTTTTGGCAAGTTTCACTCCAAACAGTACCCAAAATTGTACTTGCCATAGGTTACCAAATAGCCCCCATGGTTGTGCTTTTCATCTTCTAACATTCTGATTCAATTTTTAAAAACTGAAAAGTAAAGAATATTTATCCTTTTCTTATTCTTCTTGTTCTCTATTGAAGTATTTTATTTCCTCACTCCACAATCAGAGTGCTGGTTTAACACACATAAATTAACTTAATATTGTAACAAGTCAGCCCTGTCTAGCAACTGCAATTCGTTGAATTGCTGTGGTAGAACAACATATCTTACGATATTTTCACCAATGTTGGAAAAAAAGGGCTTTTTTAGATGAGTGGGGATGGGTGTGCTTTTGATCTGGATTCAAAGCTCACTGTGATGGCGACCATCCAATTCAAGGCTTCTTTGATTTATGTATTTCTGCACTTTTTTCTTGATGTATTTGCAAACTTATTTTTCTAGGAACTGACAATAAAGAACTATTTTCAAGGTAATGTTTATAGTCATGATTCTGGTATTTTTGGCTTATCCTATTTCAGAGTTTATTACTAGGAAACAACCACTGGGTGGATTGTTGTTTTTGCTTCCTCAAAGAACTGGCTCCAGTGAATCAGGCGGGAGAATAACAAGTGACAAAATAAATGGTGATAGTCTAACGAGAAGCATTTTGTTTGAGTTGGAAAAATTGCTCATACATTCATATATTCCTGTAAGTAAGATTTACCATTCGGAGTTTTGAACCTGCTGCTTTTCTACTATTCTCCAACAACTGAAACTTCCATTATTTATAGGAATATCTGCATACACACCACTCAATTCCAGAATTCCTGTGTATTTAAATATCTAACACTTAAACTTGAATTTTTACAGACCTTGCCTATGCATGAAAAGATGTATTTCCCTTTTTAAAAGTTAAAATTGGTATTTTTAATGTGGTAGGAAAGATTTGGGCGGCATTCTTGTAAAAATCAAAGCTTAGCTGCTAGATATGTAAATTCATAGGAAATGGGTGGTATGTATGTAAATGGCCCTATTTTTATTCGTTGGATTATGTTACCATATCCTGAAGTTGATCAATCGACCTTCCATGCTGACACTCATTATTTTTTTGACAACAGTTAATTCTCCAGATTGCATATTTGTGCTAAATAAACTTTTATGTTTTATCACGTTTTTCTGCTATTTTTTTTATTATACATTATAGCCATCTAACATTCTGACTCCAAAGTTTGGTTTTGTACTGATTTGTTGTCTACTTGTAATTTCATCATATCTATAGAAGTCGGGGATATTTATGTTACACGTATAAATAAATTTGTGTAATGTAAAAAAGCCATAAGATGAGACTGGCGTAATAATTGTATATTAAAAAAAAAAGGTTCGATTGGGTCGGTTCGAAGGAGGCAACTGTCTCAACGATTTCGTGTTAAGAAGTTTGAGTGTCCCACTCGAAACAAAGAGACAAACTAGATGAGAGAATGAGAGCAGAAGCCAAAAAGAAGAATGCGGGGTCACAATTTTCTCATACCAAAGATTTGATGCCATTTACAAAAGTTGATGCCAAGGGCTTCGTGCAAATACGAGAAGAGGATGGTTGTTCGTAGAAGGGAAGCATGCTACTTATATGCAGGAGAAAGGGTCGATCCGAGTGTTAGTCTTAGTGCTTGGGGGGGGGGGGGTGGTGAAGTAAGAAAGGGAAAAATAGGGGACTTGAGGCACCATGTGTTTGCGTGAGAGAAGGAGAGTACTTGTGCGAGATGAGATCTTTTGTGAAGGAAGAAGCATACTGGTTCCTTGGCATGTGGAAAGTACCGCCTCATATCGAACTGAAGGGGAGTAAAGGGTGAGAACACATGTACAAGGGAGAAGAGGAGACATGAATTCGGGTTAGTCAAGCCTAATTGAACAGTTATAAGGTATGCTGCGGCTTAAGGTTATTTAGATTTTATTTAAATTAATTGAATTGTATTTAAAGTATTAATATAGATTTTTTTATACTAAAATCATAAAGCAGGAAGGACATGTGGTTTGGAATTGAGGAAGAATCAATGACAATGAATGAGCGGATAAAGATGTATGGCTAGTTTATTTATATTAAGCTTTATTAGATAAAATATTAGATTTTATTAAATATTTCAGAAATTTAGGAGAATTTATTTGATATTTACAAATGCAGAATCCTAAAGGAATTGTTGACTATGCAATAAGAGGAATTGAGGTAAATTTCTATTATGCATCTAATTTATGTTTAAATACTTAATTCTAGGATAATGTTAAATTTAAGAAATATATTAGGGTTTTTGATTAGAACGATTGACCGAAGAAAGAGTAACTTAAAAACTGTATAGAATAAAACAATTAAAGATTAAGTGACTGTAAGAATCATAAAAAAAATTAAGTTGAGCAATTATATTTCGATTTAATTGTAATATTTCTTTTGAAGCTATCTTTTATTTTAGTTTTTTTCTCTTTTATGCTCTATATTAGTAAAATTAAATTACATCTGACTCTTCATATTGATATACATGATATATGCATGCATATATTTTTATATAAATAGTGGCATAATAGTTTTATTTTTTATAAAATAATATTTTTTATAGAATGATATTACAACTGACTCTTCATATTGATACACATGGTGCCTCAAGCCCCCTATTCTTCCCTTGCTGCTCTACGTCGATTTCACCCCTCAAACACACGAGCACTTCCACCTTTGATTTTGACGCAACAAGACTAGCGCTCGGTTCACCCCTTTCTCCTGCATACGAGCCACATGCTTTTCTCGTACGAACGACCATCCTCTTCTTATTCAGGCACGAAGCCCTTGGAATCAACTTCTGCAAATGACATTAAATCTTTGGTAAGAGAAAAATTTGCCCCACATTCTTCTTTTTGGTCCCTGCTCTCATTATCTCATCTAATTCGTCTCTTTGTTTCGAGTGGGATACTCAAACTTCTTAAAACGAAATCGTTGAGACGGTTGCCTCCTACGAACCGACCTAATTGAATATTTTTTTATATACAATTATTACGCCAATCTCATCTTATAGCCTTTTACATTACACAAATTTATTTATACGTGTAACATAAATATCCCTGACTTCTACAGATATGATGAAATTACAAGTACACAACAAATCAGTACAATACCAAACTTTGAAGTCAGAATATTAGATGGCTATAATGTATTATTTTAACTGGAACTTAGAGGGCAATAATTTTTTAATGTGAAAGATAGCTTGGTAAATAATTATTTTGTCTTTAGAACAAGTTAAAAAATCAAATACGTTGAACCACTATAAATTTAAGGAAGATACGAATTTACCCAAGCAAATCGAAAGCAATAATTTTAGTTGATCTGCATAATAGTATTTGGGGCTTGGTATTAATAGATATAGATGAGTATATTAGATGCAATTTTAGAGGATATTAGATTGATAACTGCCAAGGAATATTGCTAGAAGATCAAATTATGAAGAAGTCTTTCAAAATACCAGGCAATGTTAAAATATCATGAAGATTTAAAGGTAAATTAATATAATTAGAATGATATTATGAGATATTAATATATTAGAAGCTGTGGGAGTGACAACTATTGAATTTATAGAATTAAGTGATTGCATAATATATAATAGTTGATAAAAAATGCACCAATAAAATGGCATTGGTAGAAATGGTGCCAAAAGGCTTGTATAAACCAATGTTCGTCAGGCATCACACTACATGAATGAACGGAGAATTCAGATCCACAGAGCCAACTCCAAATAGTTTGGATGAGGCAGCCTCTATTGATAATGAAGAGGGGACGCATGGATAAATCAATTTATTTTTATTAGCTAAAAATATTTTTTTTATTTTGAATTGTGTTAGTTAGAGTTCATTTTGAGATTTGAATTTATTTATTTTCACATTGACTGACTTTTGTGAATCATTTTCCTCACCACAAACCTCAACCGCCGCCCCTTCAGCATGCTAACCCTTTAGTGGGGAAAAAAACCATTTTTTGGATTGGAAAAATTCTTGATATTAGTTAACTTCTTTTGAGGGCAATGAATTTCATTTTTTGTCTACTGATTTGAACAAAGCCTTTGTTTATACTAAATTAAGTAAAATCATGTAGGGGCACGTACATGCATAGCACACAATATTATTGTATTTACGTATCTCACACCTAAACTTTCATATTTACACGCATAGCATTGAAACTATAATATCACATAGAAAATAGCACTATTGCCACCATTTAAAGGTGAAATACACCATTTCATGCATAAGTTTAAAGCACTAAAGTGCTATCTATGTAAATATGGAAGTTCAGGTGTGAGATATATAAATACATAAGAATTGTGTGCCAGGTATATAAATTTCTGAAACATATAAAGTAATTATTGAATCAGTTTCTCTCATGGCTCCATTTATTTCTGAAAACTCAAATTACAATGCCTGTAAATTCACTGCAGTATCCAGTCTATTTTGCATTTGAGAACGATAAACTTAATTCCATATTAGCTGATATTCGGAGGAGTGATGCTACGGGACAGCCTGCTTCCGCAACAAGTGGCGGGTAAGCCGAAGTAGGAGTCTCTTGATCAGTTTTTGCAGATAAATGTTTGATGCACTTAATGTAGTCACATTTGAGGACTATTTATGTAATTTTATTATTTTGCGCCAGCAAAAATGAATTTTTTGTGCATTGCTGTGCTTATTCTTTGACAGTTTTAGAAAGAAATAATTTACGCGCAAATAGAATATTTTTTTTTCACACTTCTAAGTTGTAAGAATAAAGAAGGATGAGAGATGAATACCTTTCAACAATTGTTGATTGAAATCTCTCGTGAAATCATGGTTTTGCCTCACAAATTAGTCTTGTTATTTCCCATGTGTTGGGTCATTGAACATGTCCTTATATGCAATCATGATTGAAACTCCTGTGGTTCATGTCAACATCAAAGGATGAAAAATTATAGCGATAACCAGCACATGTACCTTTCTATCACCTACATCTATAGAGCTTTCATCGACTGCAGCAGGTTTAGACTTTAATGCAACAAATCTTCATGTGAGAAGATAAAGTGGGAAAAAGGAGAGAGAAAGAAAGAGAGGAATCCTTGTTCGGATTTATTTCATAACTTGCATTTACATTATGATATCCTTGGATATTTATTGAATCCATACACTAGCCAAGGCAATTATTGTACTGGGAGAAAAAAGTATTGGAATAACCTACAACTGCCCGATAAGCGAATTTGTTGCAAATAATAAACAACATGCAAACACTAGTAAATAGATATATAAAATCTTAGTGACAATTTTTTCAAGGGTGGGCTTGTGATGTGGAGTTCACATTTTGAAACTATGGTAATTCGGAAGTAACGTTACATGCATCAATCCGTCCCAACCCAGCTCCTTCGAAATTTAACCAGTTCTTTGGAGCTCATTGCAGTTGATCTTGCAAAGAAATCTGAGCCTAGAAAATGCTGCATTTTTTTGTCACTATATGGTACTTTTTACCTATGAGCATGTTGGAATTATTATCATGCATCTGTTTAGCATTGTTTAGAGCGTTACTACTTTACATCTGTTCTCGACTAGAAGGCTTATTAGCTAAGAATTTATTTACATTTTACTTCTCTCAGTCATTACTTTATTCTTGTCATAGTAAATAATGCAAAATACATTGTTAGAAGACATTTGAAATCTGTTTCTGAAAAAAAAATAAAGCTGATGCACGTGTGATGATTTTATGCTCCTTATTAGGGGTGTAAACGAACCGAACACGAACGAACAGAGCTTGTGTTTGTGATCGGTTCGTTTGAAATTTAGTTTGTTTGAAATAAGCTCGTGTTCGAAATTGTTTGTGAAGTCACTGTTCGTGTTCGTTTCTTGACGAACGAGCCGAACACAAGCTGTTCATGAACGACGAGCCAGTTTGACATCCCTAATACTAATATATATAAATAATATATTATATTAATTATATAACTTATATTATATGAATATATAATATCTATGTTAGTATATTACTAGTATAATATATTAATATATTATTATTAATTTATTATATATTATAATTTATAAAATTTAATTTTTTAAAATATCTTAAATTATATATATATATAATTATTTTAAATTATTTTATATTTTGAACAATGACGATTTGAACATGAACGAACGCATCACTGTTCGTGTTTGGTTCGTTTAACTAACCAAACGAAAAAAATTTGTTCACGTTCGTCTCGTTTACATATCGAACGAATCAAACACGAACTCATTGATGAACTAAACACGAACTGTTCGCGAACAATGAACTTTTTTGACAGTGCTACTCCTTATAAAATAGAATAAATATGCATACTTGAATGCTTGCAGGATGGTTATTTTAAATGAGAAATACGGCAATAATTCTTGTGTTCAGCAGCTTTGAAATTTAGATGGGAAAGTATCATATACCAGGTCAAAATGTGGTTCCATTATTTGTTGCTAGCCATAGCTTTCTGAGGCTTATATTGACAGAAAGGGTGTCTGTTTTTTTTCTCGCAATAGCCAATAACTTGCAGTAATTTCCTGTGATGCTTTTAACATTGGGATTAGAGGAGGTCTGAACAAATAAGACATCCCTTGGTTTTACGGCATTGATGAACTAAAGCTGATAGGATTTTAGGCCTGGTGGGTGTTGTATCACATTGTTTCTGATGCAAGGGATCTAAACTTTATGATATTGTAGATTAACCCTTCTTTTAAGTCTAAATCAAGCACCTCAGATCTTTATGGAGAATATCTAATTGGACATGCACAAGTGTTAGACCTCTTTTTTGGGAAGGAGAAAGCGGGTTCTAGATTAAAGAGAAGGTAGGTTCTAGATCTTGTGTTTTGATTGGATTCACCTTTATTTGATGAGGAGCGGAATGAAAGTGTTAGACTGGCGCATACGACATCGTCCGCCTCGTTCTTCGTTCTCCATTGAGTCGACGCTGAGACCGCCAAATAATTTAAAGATTTTTGTTAGGCACAATACTAAAAGGGCAATTTACTCATTTGTTAGTTATTACTCTGGGGTATAAATATAGCTTAATATGTTTAGGGCTATATTATGTGAGTGTTGTTTTGATTCTTAGGTTTAGGGTTTGGAAGATAATTACTTTTCTCAAAGTGTATACTTATTTTTTATGTATTTGAAATTGTATCGTTTTGATATGATACTGATGCAATAAAATCTATTGTTTATGTGGAAACTTGTATCATTCTATCAAATTAGTATCATAACAACGATCTAAATTGTTGAGGGATCCTCCCGGTCGCAATGACAGTCTTGTCTCCATTGTGTTGCGCTGCCTTCATGACCGAACCTTGCAATACAGTATTTAAGCTAGCTGGGAAGCCAACGACGACTTTGCGACATCACTTTCGTAACTGAACCTTGCGATAGAGTTTCAAATTGAGCAGTTGAGAAGCCAACGACGAGATCGCAGTGTTGCCTTCGTGACAGTACCTCAGGATATAGTCCGCGATTCGAGCTAGCTAGGAAGCCAATGATGGGATCACGTCATGCAAGAGTTTTGCCTTTGTGATAGAAAACTACCCTGAGAATAATGACAACCAAGAAGTAGATGCTTTGGAGGAGAAATTAGAGAAAAATGTTAGCCAAATCAGATTTGAAAATGAGGAATATTTTTCGTCCATTGACGAGCGGTTCTTTTCCATTGAGGGGAGATTCACAGCTCTTGAAGAAATGAAGAAGATCGTGAAGCTTCAGGCAAGCCTGCTGCCTCATATCGAAGGATCGAGCGACGACGTATTGAGCGGGCTGCTTTAGGCGGCATCCGGGCAGTGTTATTGCTTTATGCGACATTAAGGCAGCGTTATTGCTTTAGGTGAATTTGGAGTCGAAAGATTGAACAAAGGAATTGGGAGCAGACTATATTTAGAAAGAATAACATGACATCAAACAACTTGAACGGGCGACAAGTGGCTAAACCAGACGACGTGCAATTCAGAGTTGGAGAAGATCGATTCGAAGGATTTTAGTCTGGAATAGGGAATCACAGTGGGTGGGATCTTTGTTAATAGCTGCATCCATGGCGCCAATGCCTTTTGCCGCGACAACCTTCTGGGTGAAAGGCGATTCAGAAGCTTGTCAGGATGGGCAAGCTAAGTGTGGGGTGAGCTAGACTTATGAAAGAAGAAAAATTAATATGGGTCGAGGGAGGTTTTTGCATTCCTTTTTGTTTTAGTTGAACGATTTTCTTAACTTTTGTCCTTTTCAGAAAGTTGATAAAAATTAAGAAGAAACGAAAAGAATAACTATGAAAATATTTATCTAGTAAAAAGCCTCTGGACAAAAACAAGAGATGAGTGGTTCAAAGTGAATGAAGCCATAATTAGCCCGAATAAACATGCGAGAAAGATCTTATGAAAAAACATTCATAAACAAACAAGGAGACAATCTTTTTTTTAGACCTTTTTTTGGTTTAAAAGAGACCTCCTACAACGACGTATTCTCTTGGGCAATTACAATTTGGGGGATACCTAGAAAAACTCACGATAAAATGTGTTGTGTTTGCAATATAAGCTTTGAAGTGTAAGCAACCAACAAGATTTTCTGCAGTTTGTGTAGGGAAAGCCTATAATTGTAATGGCAAATCTAGGCCACCTTGTAGAGGGTGAATCAACATAACCTTACATGAATACTGTAAGTGTAGGCTTGTAGCATATATGCATTTTGTTAATAATAATATCACTATCATGAATACATTGAGTAACAATCATAGATGGTTATATGGTATAATGATTGATTGATGTGATCGTAATAGAGACACCGATGCACTAAATTCAAATTAATTTGATATGAATAAATGTGATGCCTTAGAGACACACAATATCCTTGCTGGTTGCTTTAAAATTAATATTATACCTGTCATTATGTTAGAAGCTTCACGAGCCTCTTGCGGAGTCATAATAAATGTTTAAGGTGGAATCATCTCCATGGATTTTTCTTGATCCTAAGATCACTGAGGCTAGTACTACACCATTGATGGATATTTATAGGTCGGTTGCGACAACTGATGTAATTGGTATTGCAATCCAGGAGGACGTTGCTAATACAATTGAGGTACTATCACTTGTTGTGGTTGCTACTAGGTTAAGAGCAGTGTTAAAATGCCTGGCCTTTACCATTTTGCTTCTAATATTAATCTTTATTTGATTTATGTCACTCATTCTGAGGTCACTTAAAGTTATTTTTCTGGTTTATTGTGGATTGAGTTTGGGTCTTGAAAGGGCAATTTATTTTCTTGTGATTGGTGCTATAGCGGCTGAAACACTTGCCAATGGTTAAGTTGCAAGGTCCAGGGTGTCTCTTTATGTAGTTGGGGCAATTAGAATTGGTTTTTGACTCATCTCTTTGGTCCTTTTTCTTTTGCAGTCCTACTTGCGCCCAAACATGTACATTTTTTTGTTTTGTGACAACCTTTTCTTCACAAGCATTAAGTTCTTACTTTGCATGTATTGCTTGGTCCACAGACTCTCTGTAGGTAATACATTGGACAACAGACAAGTTCCTCCAAATATTCCTTGCAAGTCAAAAGGAAAATGATAAATACTCTAATCCTCGTGCTAGCCAATTGAAGGGTATAAATTCCAAAGTTAAGCTTGCTCGTGCTAGAGCACTGATGGGTTGGGTGACCTTCTGGGAAGTTAATTCAATTCAGCAAAATCGTGAGACCATTTAGCCAAAACGTGCGAGATCTTGATGGGTGAGAGTGCGGGCTATTATAAATGATATTAGAGTGTTACACTAGTCTGAAGATGAGAAATACGTGCATGTAGAACAAAGTTCTACGCCATGAGAATCACCTCTTGAACCCAAGATGGGACAAAGTGCTATGTGGTGGGAGCCACCTCTTGAATTTGTAGGGTCCCACTTTAGAATCCTATCTACTTGGTGGATGATTTTAGGTTTAGAATACTGATTAGGATGTCAGTTAATTAAGGGTTTAGAGCACTGTCAAAGACGTTTGTTTCTCAAGTGGGGGAGATTGTGAGATCTCTTAATTAAAATGAAGCCGAACTTTTAAACATCGAGGTGCTTTTTGGTGTAAGTGTGAAATTTTGACAGAAACTATGAAGTTAAGCATGCTCGTATGGGAGCACTCATGGGATGGGTGATCTTCTGGAAAGTTATAGCATTGGGACAAAACTGTGATGCCATTAGGCCAAATCGGATAATATTTTGACGGGTGAGAGATCGGGCTGTTATACCATATAAGCCAGAGCCTTTCACCTAGCTTTAGATTTGAAGTTGCAATATAACTAAGGAAAATTTACATATATACCACACAATTCTTATGCTTTTATATATCTAAGGCCTATAGTTTCATTTTTACATTTATAACATATCGGTATCAAAAAATTATGCATGGAAATGTGTATTTCACTTTTTAAAAGTTAGTGATAGTGGTAATTTTGATGTGATATCAAAGACTTTAGTGTTATGTATGGGAGTTGCACAATTTTTATTCATTTACATATCTAAGGCCTATAGTTTAATATTCACATTCATAACACCTTGTTATTAAAAAATTATGCATGAAAATGTGTTTTTCACTTTGAAAAAGGAAAATTTACATACATACCACACAATTCTTATGCATTTACATATCTAAGGCTTATAATTTGATATTTACATTTATAAGACCTTGGTTTTAAAAAACTTTGCATGAAAATGTGTATTTCATTTTTAAAATGTTAGGGATAGTGTTATTTTTGATGTGATATCAAATATTTGAGTGTTATGTATGTAAATATGAAATCTTAGGTTTTAAATATTTGAATGTATAAGAACTGTGTTGTTAGTATGTAAATGTCTCTATGACTAAATGAGAAACGTGATGTTGCTGACTTCCAAGTTTACTCTTCTTTTTGCGACTTGATGTCGGTTGGCTTTGACTTTGATTTTAGGTTGAAAAGAAATAGCTGAACCGGCTTCTTTTTTTATTTTTTTTAATTTTTAAATCAAACAAGCTCCAGAAGAATTAAAAACCATAATTAGGTTAAAGGAGGTCTCCCTTTTTTTCCCCTTATATCCCTGATTTTCTTATCTTCTTTTATTCTGTTCTGTTTCTTGCCTTTGGATGTAACTGTGTTATGTCCATGAAGTTTTGTGCACTATTCCTTATTAAGACGAGAATTATTTTAAACAGTTATTGTTTCTCAAGTAATATTCTTCTTCTCTAATATATGCTTTAAACTTTTTCTAATTGACTGCATTCTGATTTGTTTCAGATACAAGCTGGTTGTATCATCGTGGGAGCCTAAGAAAGTTTCATCACCTACCATCACAAATATTCAGGTCCAAGTTTACGTTCTTTGAGCATTAAAAGCAGCATTTTTTAATGTTAAACTTTGAGTTATTTTCTTAGTAATAGTGATAAATTACAAGCAAAATTTCCTCGCTGATTTGAGATTTTCACTCACTTAAAATGGATGAATCATGGTTATCTAGTTGCTGAAAGTGATATTTGGTGCTGTTTCCCAGATATATAATAGAAATATTTACATACATACCTCTCTGTTCCTATGTATTTACATATCTAACACCTAAACTTCAATTTTTACATACATGTCACCTTACCTATGAAAAGGTGTATTCCACTTTTTAAAAGTTAAAATGGTGGTATTTTTGATGTGATATGAAAGATTTGTGTGGTGTAAATGTAAAAAGCAAAGTTAATGTGTTAGATATGTAAATACATAGGAATTGGGTTGTATGTTTCCAAATTAAATTGTTCAATTTTTCTTTAGGTTCCTTTTGCTCGGCAATGCTGCCTAGAGAAGCTGCTAAGCTTCCTTTGTTCTTGGCTGTGCCCGTTGCGTAGTATCCTTGAAGGTCCCTTATTTCGTATAACAAGGATGAAAAGATGCCTGCCACTGCATTACCATATCGATACCATGCATGACGTGGAAACTTGAGATCTCACACTGGGCATGGACTTTCATTTCAATCAAAACGCTAGGGGCCATTTGGGATTACTTTTGTTTTTTATTTTCTTCTTTTTTAATTTTATTTTGTTTTATTAATTTGAGCAAAGCATATTTGACATATTTGATTATGGTATGATTGTTTTTAAAAACACTCCAAATACCCAAAAGTTGTTTTGAGTATTTTTAAATACATGTTAATTTGTTTTTAGAAACAAAATATAAAAATATATAAAAAAAACACACTGAAGAAATATGTTTTTAAAAATAGAAGGAAAAACAAAAGCAAAAAAAAAAAAAATAAATAAATAAAAAATAAAAAATAAAAAAAAAATAAAAAAGAGATTCCAAGCATGCTTTTCATTTATTATGCGAGTTTTTGAAATTTGCTTGTTATGAGGTAACCCATCAATGGCATTTTCTTGAGCTCTAAATCTACAATGAATGTGAAAGTGAAATCGGCTTAGTTTACAAAAATCTTTTTAAATTCTTGTTCTCGATAGATGTACTGCCCTTGAAAATATACTAAGAAGGAAGAGCTCGAAAGTTGTTGTTCACTATTTAGATTTTTTGTTTTTTAAATGTAGATGAGATTCGACCCTAAGACAATGGCACCATCTGTAAAAAAAAATTTAGGGAAGTTTACATACCCAGCACACCCAGCACACAATTCTTATTTATTTACATATCCCACACTTAACTTTCAATTACATACCTAGCGTTTTGGTGCTTTGAACCTAAGCATGGAAAGGTGTATTTCACTTTTAAAAAGTGTTAGTAGTGCTATTTTTGATGTGATAATAAAGATTTGAGTGCTATGTGTGTGAATATGAAAGTTTAGGTGTGAGATATGTAAATAAAATAGAATTGTGTGCTCTGGTTGTAAATGCCCCAAGTTTTTATCAAAGAATTGGATTTCACGGTACATATGAGACATTTGATGACCACAGTGCTTGATATGAACTCCCACTTCAGTGACTTTACAATCTTTTTTTATAATTCTTGTAAATAAGATTCGGTGGGTCTATAAAACTTGGTTCTTAGTACAACAATAAATATCTGTTGTTGCTAATTTTTTGAGGAGTTCCAATCCTTTTGACATGTAAGAGAAATTAGCTTAGTTTATTAAAATCCTGCTAAGTTCCTTTTTTCAGGAACTTTAATTCCGGAGAAAGTCCAACAGACTTACTGTCCTGAAAAATATAATAAAAATGAAGAGCTCAAAGGTGTCTGTTTTTCATTTAGAGTTGGATTTCACTGTTCAATGAACAATGTGGAGCACATGTGCTTGATGTAAACTCCCCTATAAAATTTTTTTATAGTTCATGTAAATATTTGCATTTGACAGCATGTCTGTAAGGCCTAGTATTTGATACATTGGTAAAGGTTTTTTATTGTTACTTTTTTGGGCATTTACCTACACAGCAGACAATTTATATTTATTTACATATCCCACACCTAAACTTTCATTTTTACACGCATAGCATTTAATCTTTATTGTCACATAAAAAATAGCACTATTACCACTTTTTAAAACTAAAATACACCTTTTCATGCCTAGTTTTAAAGAACCAAAGTGCTATGTATGTAAATATGAAACTTTAGGTGTGAAATATGTAAATACATAAAAATTGTGTGCTACATATGTAAGGTTCCCTTACTTTTTCTTGAGGATTGCCATATCTTTATGCTTTTCTCATCATTATATGCTAGGTAATAAAGTTCATGAGTATAGCCAGTTTTGCCCTGCGCTGGTGCATTGATCTTGACAAGTCATCCATAGCTTTAGCTAGGGGTATAATTGAGCCAAGCCGACTCGGGCTCGACTCGATACGTGGCTCGTGAGCTGAGCTCAATGAGCTAACAAGACAAGCTCAAACCAGCCATTACTCAAGTCATCGGCTCATGAGCTGGCTTGTCTAAAAAAATATTTATATAAAATATACTCAGAATATATTAAAATTTAAGACTTTATCCTTAAATTATTAAAAATGTTGAAAAAATGATATTTCAAATTGTTTATCTCCTAATTTTTTATTCCGTTTGTCTTTTTATTTTAGCACTTGTTTAAATTAATATTATTCTCTCTTTTATAATAAATAACCAGGCTTTTGAGTCGGCTCGAACTCGTAGATCTAAGCTTGAGCTCAAACTAGAACAAATTATCAAGCTCAGGCTCAAGTCAATGGTGACTTGAGCCCTACTCGACTTGTTTACACCCCTAGCTTTAGTAATTTTAGGATTAGGATATGTACATTCGGGAATTCTGTTGCAGTTTTTTCTTAACTGATTTTTCTTTTGATATTTTCATTGCAGGGATGGTTGCCTGGGCTAAAAGAGGATGATTCTGCCAATCAATTACCTACAATTGCTATAATTGCATCCTATGATACTTTTGGTTCAGCCCCGGTAAGTTCATCTTAATCATTTTTTAATCATTTTTGGTTGAAACTTAAAGTTGTGCTGCTGTTTTATATGTTAAGGCAGGCACTCTCAGTCGGGAGTGACAGCAATGGGAGTGGAGTTGTGGCACTTTTGGAAATCGCACGTCTTTTTTCACGTCTTTATTCCAATCCAAAGACGAGAGGGAAATATAATTTACTTTTTGGGCTGACTTCTGGTGGACCTTATAATTACAATGGTACTCTTAAGGTCAACCTCCTGCTTCTTTAAATGTTAACGATAGTTACTAGGAGCATTTACGTACATACCACTGAATTTCTATGTATTAACATATCTAAAACCTAAACTTTACTTTGTACATTGACACCACTGAAATATTTCATATCATATCCAACAAAACCACCATTTTAACTTTTAAGAAGTAAAATACTCCTTTTTATGCATTGGCAATATGCCATTTACCTAAAACTTATAATTTAGTTGTTAGCTATGCAAATACATAGGAATTTGGTGGTATGTATGTATATCTTCCTAAATGCTATGCCTTTATGATAAATTTTTAGCATTTTTACTAGTGCTATGAACTCTATTCTTTCAGTGGCTAAGAAGTTTTGATCAGCGTATAAGAGAGAGCATTGACTATGCCATTTGTTTGAATAGCATCGGCTCTTGGGACAATGAGTTGTGGGTTCATGTATCAAAGCCACCAGAAAATGCCTATATAAAACAAGTGTTTGATGTAATTCTAGAACATAATTCATTTTTTTTTTGAATTTACTGAGTAATTATGTTTTAATAAAGAATTATATTTCTTCTTTCTGTTGAACGTTGAATGGCAGGGTCTTTCAGAAGTTGCTCAAGATATGGGAGTCAAAATTGGCATAAAACATAAAAAAATTAATATCTCAAATCCTCGTGTGAGTAATTTCTTAAATTTTTACCCCAGCATTTCCTTACTGTCAATTTTTTGGTGGCTGAAGTTTAAATTGCTTATGAGTACTTAATATTTTTTAATTCACTTTTTATTTAATTGTGTCCCTAAGCTTGCTCTATCCTAATGGTATCGATTTGGGTGATTTATTCTGATTCATATGCCTTTTTGCTTTATTTCATAACTAGTTCGCGGCTGTCTATTCCATGAGAACAACCACAAACAAGAAAATTGGTGAAGCCTAAAAGTAAAATGTGTTATATTAAAAAAAATAATTGCTTGGAATATGCGCGCGCGCGCACTCACACACACAGACACACACACAAATATATATATATATATATATGATACCGGCGAAAAACCCAAATCACTGCGCAAGACATCATTTTATTAATGACTTAAACACGGTTACAACGATGACTGAGAAGAAAGAAAGACAATGCGTAAGTCAAAGCATAAAAAAAACATCATAGATAAAGGCTCAACAAACGAAAGCACAACAAGCTCGGCGAGGAGGGAGTCTGGAGTGGTGTTTGGCGCTGGGAAAGGGCTGGGGGAGGTTTGCGGCCTGCTGGGAGGGAGGAGGCAAATGGCAGGATGGCAGGGAAGCTGCCGGTGTGGTGCTGTAAGGAAAGCAATGGGGCTGCAACCTGCTGGACAGCGGTCTGGATGAGCAGCAGGGGCTGCGATAGCCTACAGAGAGGCTGCAGGAACAACCGGCGGAGGTCTGGATTAACAACTGGGGCTGATGCTTCAGGAAGTGGGCTGGATGGGCAGCTGGGTCTGCAACAATCTGCAGGGATGCTGCTGGAATGAACTGTAGCTAATCTGGGAGGGCAGCAGAGCAAGTTGGGCGGCTGTTTGGATGGTAGGGAGGTGAACGGAGGTGCTAGAGGGTGGCTGGAATGTTGGTGGACTGAGGGACGGCGAGCAGTAGCAAGAACTGTGAAGATAAACACCACCTCGGACAGGTTACAGCCGGAGCTCCTTCCTCGTCATCGGATTCAGCTCTTAGAAGGGAAAATAGTCAGATAAAACTGAAATAAGGATTTCAAACCCTAGACACAAGAACTATTATTATAAAAGACTTTACTCAATTTTAGGAAAAATTAAATAGAAAATGAATAATATCATATTTCAGAATTTAAGCAAGACTTTTAAATATGGAAGAAAATAAAATCAGATTTCATATTTTAGGAAATGATTTAAATTTAGAAAGTGTTTAGGAAGAAAAGGTGAGGGGGAGAAGAAGGAAAGGTGAGAAAAGAAAAGGAGGAAAAAAAGGAAAGAGGATATATATATATATATATATATATATATATATATATATATATATATATATATATATATATATATATATATATATATATATTCAAAGATTTGTCATAAGCTATTAGACAAGCCTCCCGATCAACCTCATGTGCCTAAGAATTCCATTTCGTACATAGGCGGGATCGAACCCTTGATCTAGGGATTTTATAAACTCTATCAACCAAAGAGTTACTGTAGGCGGCACACACACACGCACACGTATATACACAATCATACATGCATATATATTCATATAACAACAACAACAATAACAACAAGCCTTTATCCCACTACGTAGGGGTCAATTATATGAATCGTTTTTCTCCATAATGTCCTATTGAGTGTCATATTTTCATTTAATTCTATAAATTACGATTATTTTTTATACAACATGCCCAGGTCATTTTAGGCCTACCCCTGCCTTTTTTAACATAAGTCGAATTTAGAACATCTACTCTCCTAACTGGATCATCAGAGGGTCTACAGTTAACATGAGCAAATCATGTATGACGACTCTCTCTGGTCTTGTCTGTCACTGAAGCTACACCAACCATTTCACAGATATATTCGTTTCTCATTTGTCTTTAAGTGTAAAGCTATTGATCCACTTAAGCATTCTCATCTTAGTAAAACTTAGTTTATACTTCTCTTTTATAGGACAACATTCTGCCCCATAAAACATTGTAGGTCTCACTATCATCGTATAAAATTTTTCTTTTATAGGACAACATTCTGCCCCATAAAACATTGTAGGTCTCACTATCATCTTATAAAATTTTCCTTCAAGTTTAGGCGGTGCTTTTCTATCACACTATTAGTCTGATGCCTTCCTCCACTTCAACCATCCAACTTGAATTCTACTAATAACATCCTCATCTATATCACCATCACTTTGAACATTAGCCCCGAGATATTTAAAACATTCACTCCTTTTGATGATTTGATCACCAATTGTTACAACGCTGTCACTAGATCTACTACTACTAAAATTACATTCCATGTATTCAGTTTTAGATCTACTCAAATGATGGTCTTTAGACTTTAAAGTAGACATCCATAATTCAAGTTTTTCTTGACCTCATTCTCTAGTCTTATCCACAAGAAGGATATCATCAACAAAAAGCATACACCAAGTTACATCCTCCTTTAAATGTCTATTATGAGCATCCATAGCTATAGCAAAGAATAATTTTCAGGAGCCACAACTAGGTGCTGTGGTGCTCGGTACAGGTAAAAAAAATTTGCAGGGGCAGCACCCCTGAACCCAATAGAGGGGGTCACCTTGTCGTACTTTATAAGCAAACTCACCCTTAAGCTTGATTGGCAAAGTTGAGGGCTTTTAGTGTCCAATTGATTGACACAATCAGACATAACATCAAATTCATATGCAAGAATAGATTCAACTTCCATTGGAAGTTTAGATTCACAATTAAAGCTTGATTTAAATTCTAATTGCAATTGAAGTTTATATATGTTGTAAGGTTCAATTTCAATTTATAAAAAATGTGTAGTTCCATAATTAATCTCATTACTTCGATTCAACATTAAATTTGGATTTTGAGCCTGCTCAATTTTAATTTCTAGCTCAAATTACAACCCTTGCTCAAGCATAGCTCTAGGGCTCATTGACAACATGTTAAAAATATTAATTGAGGTACAAATTTTGAGTTGACAGCATGGTAAAAATTTTAATTATAAGATTTTCATCTATTAATTTTTTAAATGATATTCTTTGATAATTCTAGTCTTCACTATGCATAATTTTTAATATTAGTATATATGATGTCGGAGGGGAAAACACAAATAACAAAAGAATAACTTTTATTAATAGGAAAATAGGGTTACAACACACAAACTGAAAATAACATCACCAACACATAAAACGACGACACAACAAATATTTTGAGAGTGCATCTCAAGGGCGGTGGAGGTTGCTAGGTGGATCGGGATGAGTAGCGGGGGTGGCGACTGCGAAGGCGAGGTGAGAAAACGGCAAGAAATGCTAGAGGGCTGGCTGTCCTGTGCAGATACATCAAGAACTTGGGGGAAGAAATGACTGGAACAACAAAGGTTAGCTGTTTCGGGGCGGCGGCAACAAGGATGGGTGGGTTGACAATGATCTAGCAAAGGTGCAGGCGGTTTTGGGCTGCGGGAAGGTGCTGACAATAAGGTAGACCACTGAAAACAAGAATAAAGAAGATACAATCACCACCGGGGAGAGAGATACAACTGGATCATCACCCTAATCGTTGGATACAACTCTCGAAGGGGAAGAAGACTCCACACAAAA